>LBNU01031580.1:44312-88063 GCA_014162995.1 Artemisia annua | reverse complement strand
AAATGATTGGGACAGTAAATGGGCCGGAGTAAATCACTCCCTAATCATCTATAAACTCAGCCAAGGATTTGTAACACCATTTACATTCCAAAACTTAACAATTTCTCTCCTAAAAACTCTCCATAAGGCATACGATATTTCTTGGAGGCTATTTGCATATATTTCTGGAGTTATTTTTAAAGAGGCCTAAGAACATAAGCAAAAAATTAGTCATCAAGGGTTGGGTTTGGTGATCAGGTGGGGAGAAAGAAAACGATTTTAACTTGTGGCGTATAATTCTATCCGACACACAAAATTCACACGGCTTCCCCTGATTCTGTGAATATTCCAACCACTTGGGGTAATTTTCATCATCCCTTTCACTCTATTACATCTGTTCATAAAATACTAAAAATGACCCATGCATGTACCCATGCATGTTATTCAAAAGCATACGAAATTATTTGTGTTATAAACCCTAATATTGCGAATAATTGGAATATATCATGCATCCGAATTTTCTTGGGAAATTTATATTTTTTCAAACATGTCATTTACATCCTAGGAATCACTGTAAAGCATGTGCTACAAATTATTGGAGGCTTAATTGAATCACTTGGAATTAATTTAGTTTATGCGATTACTGGTTAAAATTGAGAATTAAAGCTTATATGAATTTTTCGGACATATTGGGTATATTTTACTAGGTGTTATATTAATTATAATGGCACTGATAAAAATAGTCCATGAATTATTTGGAGGGCCTATTAAATCGCTATGGTATTTTCATTGTCTTTACGATTTTAAATAAATTAAAAGAAAATGAATTATGGGATCGTATAAACTAGGTCATTGTGTTTTGATGTGCTTTGATGCATGTAAATACTGGAGCGTACCATTGACATGATCGGTATAGATATAAACAAAATGCATATATGACTTTGGTGAAGAAAATATAAGGGGTTAGGGTTTTTGGACGTTCTATTTCCCTTAAACGTTATTGAAGTTTAATTACCAGCATGGGAGGGGTGTTTTGAAATTAGTGACAAACTTTGTGAACCTCAGAACCTTAGAAAAACTTCCAATATTAAAACTCGCCTCGTTTAGAATGTGTAAATGGTTCATGGGAAATTCGGTTTGGCTGTTCTTTCATAACGATGTTAATGAGGGAGCACATTGCTTATAGCTCCACAATTATTTAGGAATAAAATTAATATAGTCGAATTATTGGAAACATAATCTAGAAAAATGGAGCGGACTAAATAACTGATAAAATATATGGAAACTATGATATTGTTTTGAGCCAACCATAAAATATATGAGTATAACTAAGAAGTGTTTTGTGTGTATGATTTTGAAGTATTTAATGAGGCCCCTAGAAGTCCATCATGATGGATAAAGACATCAATTATTAATTGAGCACCATTATGAAGCATTACACTTCTAATAAAATTATGTGATAAGTCATGTTAAGGGAACCCCACTTATATGTAGATTCTGAATATTCAGTTAGACCTCAATAAATACAGCTAGAGGGCACGAAATGTCTAAACTTTTCATAGTATAACCCCACTTGCTCACGCGCTCTCGCTCGTCCGTATTTTGGATGTATTTAATGTCGGTTAATTCTATAGGAGTACCAAGATCCTTAATTGTGATTTTTTAAGGGCTGTAACTTGTACAATGGTGTAAACACTGAAGTAACTAAATAATTGCATAACACCAATACGTACGACCAACTCCTTGGCCATGTCACGATGGACTTCACGCAATACCTCCCGGCCTGTTTATGTCATTTTGGATTACTTGGTAAGGTCGTGTGTCTAATCGAGATTAACTTATGGCGCCTGTTAAATGCGTTATATAAGAAGTATAGAATAAAAAATGTAATGAGACTATAGAATTTAGGGTATTGATATTTTAAATGAATTGTATACTTCTGAGGGCCGTGAAAGATGAAAACCCAAAAAAAATTAAATAAAAATAGTAGGATATAATTTGAGCAGTGTATGGGGCTATGAGAGGCTTTACCTCTCACAAGGATTATAGGAGTGATGTGTTATATATGATTATGCTATGCCACCATGTGGGTTGCATATATTCTGTTGTGGGTTTCACTTCTGGTTAGCGGTTTCATATCAAAGGTGACACTTTTAACCTGAATTAAGAATACTTGTTCATACGGAAGCATAATCTTGGGAAAACGCCATAAATGAAATCCTAATGACTTACTGTATAGTGAACACCATGTCATGTTAACCAGTTTACTCAAAGGTGTATTTACATACTACTTACGTTTAACACATTATTTATATAAACGTGTTTATTGTATTAAGAAAAAATACTATTGAGCCTAAAATTGGTAACCTTAGGCACTAAATATTGGACTAATCAATCCTGTATTTTGGTAACCTAAACGATATTTATGGAAAACCCTCTAAAATTGGCGAACTTCTGCCGAAATAAGTGAAACCTACTAAAAGTGATATATCTTCATAAAATTAATACATTAAAACCAATACTCTGTAAAAGGTAGGTATCATAACAATTTTCAGAGAAGAAAGTTATAGTTCTTGATATGATTGAAATAGTTATGTAATGGGTATTTCTATTAGGAGTGGGTTAGGGCAATACCTGATAATTGATGCTGGCAAAAATGTAAGAGAACAAAAGGGGAACTATGGTTGATTACTATAAGGCATGAAATAATTTTGATCACTTACCTTATGCTATACGTCCATTATCAAATTTTTCTTCTAGGTTCGATGGCTGAAAGCTTGAGAGTCCGAATGTGTCTCGGTCTATTGTAGAAATTTTGGTATGATTTGAGTTCGGCTGTAATCCAGCTGCACAATATTCCACTGCTGAATCCAATCTCCACGAAGTCATGTACAGATTATACTTCCGTACTTGTTCTCAGGAGTAATGATTATCACCCATATCTTCTCTCTCTTGACTCTCTCTCTCCTGCTATGTAACCATTACCTACTATATTGATTGACTTGATCCTTTTGATTATTGATCCGACTCTTTGCTATTGATCATTTTACTATTTGACCTAGGAGGATAATTGGGATTAAGAGCTATAATGCATAAAGATAAATGACCCGTTTGATATTTGATCATGGTGCTTTATTAGACGCCCTAGTATTTGATTATTGCGATGCCATGTGATAGAGCAACCCATAAAATATATCAGAACAATGGTATGTCGGATGCATTCAGAAGAGTTTCTTATCATTGTTGTAATTGCCTGTGCCCTGAAGTTGCTGACTTGATACAAGATTTAGAGACAACGATGGATAAGTAGCTAAGGACTTGATCCTTGTTCATATTGTGGAGGGATAAATATGAACCGAATTTAATATGGAACCCTTATGTCCGTTCGATTTTTGGATAACAAGCACTTTTAGTAAAACACAACTCACTTGTGGTCCTGGTAACGCGTTGTGAGACCTTGGGTACTCTTTCATCAATCAGGGAATAATGAATCGCACGTAAAACTCTTTGCTGAGATCCATTGAATGTTCTTTTTGGCTATATGTATGGTGGGAGAAAGTAGAACTCAACAGGTCTTAACTTTTCTAATGCTAACATTATGAAAATATAATAAATGTGAGAAACTTTCCACAGAATGGAGAAATATTAAAACGACACTATTCTTTGGTTCTCATTAAATGCGAATTTAAATAAGACCACTTATCTGCACGGGAAGTGATCTTAAGCTATTAAGGGAAAGCAAATTGCATTACAAGACACTTTTGAAGACATTCTATACTGCAAACCTTTATAAAGACCTTTTCATAAATTTCATATCCTTATCTCTCCTTTCACTTCTCTTCAAAAATTATCTTGAGCTTATCTCTAATTATTTGTACAATTTAAACAATTTAAAAGTGTACATATTAATTCCAATCGGCCCAAAAATAAATAATTAAAAAGGATAATTATTTTTATAGCATTTAGGACATTATATTATACATATAAAAATTATCATGTGTCATATTTTGCAATTTCTTAGTTGTTTGTGATTTATGTGGTGTTTATATAAGCGTTTTATTAAAATTTTAAACTGTAGGGGCATTTTGGTAATTTTGACATGTTAGGAAATTTTGGGTATTACAGGTTATTTTCTGCAACTCAACTACATAGTCTCTCAACATGGTGTATTGTAGCTTATGATCTCCCCTAATCTCACTATTTGCTTTATTGTTTTGCCCTAAATGCCTTCTAAAAAGACACTAGCTCTCAAATTGTTTTGTAAGTTGATCTTGAATAGCCCTCACTGGTATCTATGGATTGACTTAAACCTTATCTAGTATTTTCTTTGAGAGAAACTTGTATTCACAAGGTTTGATTTCTCTTGATTGCAAACATTTGTGTTCATCTTTATAGGTTCTGACATACCAAGTTTTTTTTCCCTTTCTCTTTAGCTACATACAACCAAGGGTAAGAAGTTGCTTCATAATTGACTTCTCCAATAGATTCCTTTCTTTTTATACTCCTAGTTATTGGACCCTGTTTTTTCTTCTTTGGGCTAGTACCTATCCCATCACCTTCACTTAGGCCACCACAAACAGGTAAAATTCCCACACATTTAGCCCTAACTCTTTCCTTATCATTCTTTACCAAAGTCAAATTCCTCCTAGTTTCTGTTGGATGCGCCTTTACCTTCTATTCGATTTCCTTTGCAGAACCAAAAGTTTGACCATATTAAAAGAATGTTTTCTTAATCACAGCTTCCTCCCCTGTCCTCTTTTGTTTCCCGTATTCCTTCAACTTTTTCTTCCTTACATAAACTACATCAGTTTCAGAACCACAATCACTTTCAAACTCATTAGTATCTATGACATCTAAGTCATTTTCTAAAATTAAATCATCAAGTTTCTAGCTAGAGGTTCCTATATTACCTAACTATCCACTCTTACTAACTTGAAACAAAGTAACCTCTAAATTAGGCTCCTCAAAAGTATTTTCTTCATCAACCAATATATTTTCATCTTGAATGTTCTCATTAACATCAACTTCATTCTCATATCCATCATTTTCATTCTCATCTCCATCATTCAACTCTCCTTCACTTTTACAGACCTCTACAGGTTTATCTATTTCCATATGGTCAATAGGTTGACTATTAAATGACAAGTCAAGAGTTGAAAACAAAGCTTTGATTTCTTGAAACCGACTAGATTGTCCGATAAATTTGACTTTCAAAGATAATTGTGGTAATTTACTAAAAAAGCTCTACCACATGCTCATTAACACTGTCTTCTAAGAACAATTGTTTTGGGCATGATGGAATCCTGGCAGTAACTGCCTTCCTACTATCTTTATCCATCTCTTTAAAAATTGTCCTAACTGAGTTCGGAGACATTTCACTAACCTCTAATCTAGTCTTACCATTTTAAAAATAAACTTCTATCATCTTATGCTCACTAAATTGGTCTTTCAATAATTCCTAATTCACAGGCTCACATAAGCTTTACAAACCATAATTACTACCAGGCTTAAGAAAGTAGTACTAATTTTTTTCTCCAGCCTCATAACCTAAAGTATCCATCTCTTCAACTGACACCTCATCAAAATTGACCAAATCAACTATAGTTTATTTACCTCCATAAAATTAAACATTCGTACAAAAATATATCTTAAAACGATTATAACAAAAACTTACCAATTTCTTCTTAGCATAGTTGTACAGATCCGACTCATCGACTGGATAATAGTTTTCTTTTACTTACCATAATGTAAAATCCATGTTATTATTATTATTATTTTTATTTATCTCAAATAAGAAGTTAGGTGTATCTCTAATATGCAATTAGGATTTTTTGATAAATATTTTATGAAAAGTCGGGGGATGAGGAGAGAAGTGTAGTTGTTATAGAGGAGATAGGGTGTGTCGGGAACATAGATGGGACAAGGGTTAATAGAGCATTTAATTGGAGGGATAAAAATTACAAATCAAAGAAAATATTATTTTGCCCTCATGTGAAACGCCCGTTAGTCAAAAAACCACCGGCGAACCAAAATGGAGACGTGAGGGACGTTTGATGCATTTAATTTGAAATTGATGCGAATTTGGTACAACCTTATAAACGAACGGTGTAATTTAATCATGATTTTATTTTAATTGTTTAACTAAATTTAGAAGATTAATGCAGCTATATCATTTCTTTTGTTGACAGATTTGCGATACATTTAACTTGTCGTAATGAAACCATATTTGTTGCAAATTATTTGCACGATTTAGAGAGAGATCATGTTGAGTATGAACTGTTAAGATAATCGGAAACAATTGTTTTGTTGATAATATATTGTTACCAGCAAAACCGGGGGTATTTATCAAATTAAGTGGTTCAATATGAACCACTTAATTAGCCTCTTAAAGAGGAGGGCAAAGCTCTGGTGGGTCTCTCCATTAGATGGGATTAAAGGATTAAGCCCACTGCCCACATTAAATGGTTTATATGAAAAAAAGAAACACCCCTAAGTACAATATGCGTATTACTATGTTTTTACTAATTGAGCTTAAAAATTATTAAAATGACTTTAACCAAACTATTAGGTGTCATTTAAGAGAAATGATAGGCATGCCTAACAACATGCCTAATGATATGCCTAAAGTTATGTGGCAAAAGTCTATTGGTTTGTAAAGAAATGGGTCCGGCCGGTACAACCAATAAACTCTTGCCACATACTTTTAGGCATAACATTAGACATGTTTTTAGGCATGCCTATCATTTCTCGTCATTTAATAATAACGACGTTTTACATTGTTATCAATGGTTGATCCGCGATCTCACCATCCGTCCTTAATTACTTTTTAAATCATAAATTCTTGTATCTTAATTTGACTTCTTAGCTCACAAATGTACTTGCTTCTAGGGTGATTTACATTTTACACTAAGATGAGAATGGCTGACCAACTACCAGTTAATCAAGTTCTATACGAAAGTAAATGCATTTTTTGATTTAAATAACAAGTTTGGGTTTTCGTAAATACAAGCTAACATCTATATCTATATTACAGATAATGTATGAATGACATTTTGTCTTAAAATTTGGTAAGACACGTATCAATTCATTTTTAAGTAATAGGGTTAATAAATTATGTACACACTACAAATGTTTTTACAAAATTATCTTCCATAATATTTTAATACCTCATTCTTTATTTATTTTGAATTTGTATATTTTTTACACAACATTACACAAATAAATCGATAAAATTGCACAATGTTAGAACAAGCTACGAAGTTCGAACAATATTATTTAATCGTAAGAGTACCATCGAGAAACAATCAACACGCCTTTTTAAATTATAGAACAAAATCAACTCCAAAAACAAAAGAATGTTGTTTATAAAAATAGGGACGAACTTATTAGAGGTAAATGATGCAAAAGTGCAAAATGCTAAGTGGTAAGTGCTAAGTATATGATTTAAAACGACATGTTGAAAAAACTTTAAAATAAAATATCATATTTAATGATTAGGAGGTGAATATTTTTATACCATAGAAACGTAATGAATTGACATTTTATCCTACTATACCCACTTACGACTATAAGCCATCGTCAACGAATTTGACCTCATAACTCCATAATATTATCATCTACCATTATTGTATTACGGTAACATCACTTGGATAGCCTATAATTTTTATATGAGTTAGCTCGATAATGCCTAAAAAAATCTAAACATATAATTGTCGTTCATAAAGTTATTGTATCGAAAAGTACAAAACTCAAAAACATTTATTGTCGGAACTTTTAAGTGAATGGTCCGCCACAACGCACAGATGCCTTGTTTGTATTATTGAATGAACACGTTAAAAAAACTCTAAAGAATATATGTATATAGAGAGTTTATTTAAGAAAAGACATATTTGGTACAACTATTATGCAAATTACTCCAATTAAAGTCAATATTTGTGGTCTAATATATATGCCAATGAAGAGAAAGAAATGCATATCATTGTTATCGACTATTATATTGAATAGAAAAAGTGTCTAACTAATTTGGTCATAAAAGTTAAAATATGTAATCATAGCTAGTTATTCAACTCACTTACCTTTTTTGCCATTTTATGTATTGAGTTTTTGTACTATGTTTGATGAGTTGAGTGGTTAAACACTTAAACATGAAACAATTAAGGAAAAGAGATGGAAATGAGCAAAAATTGTAAAACAGGTAAAACTAAAATCATATTATAATTTTCTTATATCAACTTCAATCATACTTAACACGATAACTATATGTAAAAATTTATGGTAAATAATCTACTTGTTGATCACGACGGGGTCAAATTAACTCTACCTAAATGGTTTTGACTATGATAATCAAAACTACTCATTTTGATACATTCATGTTATTTTAGCTAATTTATTTTTAACAACTGCACAATTAAACTGGCCGGAGGTATTTCTGGAAGCAGTCTCTTTATTGTCGGGTTTATCCTGGTGGTAGCTTTAGGATCTGTCTACATTTCACTTTTCCCTTACCCCGCTCCAACGAAATTGGGTTTGTTGTTGTATTTTTTAACAACTAAAAAGTCTAGAATGGAACTTTGAATCATCACTTCCTCTTATTTTTATCTTTCTCGATAGATGACACCAAATGTAATGGGTTGGAGATTCTTGATAACATCAAGATATGCCACTTTGAGCACCATCATAATAAAATCTGGTTTCTTCAGGGCCCAAATTATCTCATAATTTTTATAAAACTTATTGTGTTTTGTTCATGTCGATATGTGAATGGTTTGGAGGCATCATATGATGGATTCTGAATATAGTCAACTTAATATTATATATTTTCAAAAGAGAAAAGTCAACTTAGGAGAATCAACCAATTTTGGTTCGGTGGGATTTCCTTTGACACTAATGGTAATGGAGTTTGGTGGCCGACACAAGATAGCCAATGTCTTATGGAGAACAGCTCGAATGTTTCTACATTTTATTTTGTCAAATTTATTTCTCTAGATGATTTTTGAAAAATAAGAGATGCAGAAATGATTACGGGTAGAATATAGAACGAATGTAACTGCATTTACATCATTCTAATTTCTAAGTTTCTAACTGAAATCACGCATCAAATGATTGAAAAAATATTTAGTTAGATCTGTTTGGCTATTACCAAAATATAAGACTACAAACTTATATCGAAACAATGCAGAGAAAGAGGTGCCGATGTCAATCCAAAGTTGGAGATATCAACAAGGCAAACGAGACATATGCCAAGCGAAGCAATAACTAGGGGGAGCAAAGGCATAGCAATGACTGATTTTGATGGATGACTGACTCCAATTAACAACGGCGTTTTAGTATCCTCAAGATACTTAACTAAGATCACGTGAAGTTTATACTATTCAAACACGTTACTCTTCCTCAATAACAAACTTACGCTCACGTGATCTAGTTACGTGTCCGGAGGGTACTAAAAAGTCTAGTTTGCCAAATTTAGAAGGCTATGTTATAAATCTAGTAATCTAAATTTTAAGTAAGCATCATATATCCTAACTAGATGGACTCAAGCAAAGAGGTGAATAGAGAAGTTATACAAACCTAGCAGGTACCCGTGTGATACAGCAGCGACAAAAATAATTAGTTTTGACGAGCAATTTTTTCCGCTTGCATGTTTTCTTGGCAATGATTTTTTTTTTCTTGGCAATTATTTAGTGGCTGTGTAATCATATTGTGTTAATCTAGTCGGAAATTTGTATTTGTCATTGTACTTTTTCCTAAAATAAAATTAAAATGTACTTTTGTTGATTCATTTTTAATAATATTGAAAAATCCATTGACAATACGACTTAAAGATGAGCATGACCACCAAAATCTCAACACCAGTACGGCAGCACAACACCGAAGCGGTGTTGGTTTTCGAAATCCGGTCCGATTCCATTACTCATAATCGANCATCCAAACAGTAGGCTTTTATGCCATTTTTATGCACATCCAAACACCCCTTGCTGCACTTTTTGACGAAAATTGTTGGCCATTTTCATGCGTACCCAGTATTTGGCCAGTTTCATGCATACCCCTTTAAGGCCACTTTCTTGCATTACCCTTTCATGCCCACTTGGCCACTTTTGATGAAAATTTGTTAGTCACAGTAGGCTTTTAGGCTAAATTATGTTTTTTGTTTTTAATATAAACGGTACAAGACCGATTTGAAACCAGTTATTCCAACCGGGCCAGGACTCTGTCGTTTTTAGCGGGGGAATATCTAGTATGGTCTGTCTACCGAGCTCATCCCTAAAATAACTCAAATATTAAAAACAATATTGCAGCCAAGTATTTTAAATGAAAACTGTAGTGCAAAGGCTCACATAAACATCACTGGTTTCTCACAATACTAATACTAAATGATTTTTTTTTAACCAGTAGTCATAACTTTAGGCATGCTGCAATAAAGCATCTGCTATTAACAAAATAGTTTAGCAATACAGCATGCGTAAACTATGCAGCTATCATATAAACCAGTACAAAATGCAGGCACAGCCATATAACTGACTATCCAAGTCAAGTTGATCCCAACTGCTACCAGCCTTTACCAAACCGTATACATGTTTGTACTGATATCGGAATTTATCTCTAGGAATTTGTAAAACTATATTGCCAAAATATAGCCTCACATTCATTTTATAGTGGTTCGAAAACTTATAAATTCATTTGTACACATAATTGGTGTATTTCTAGGTTCGCGCCGAGTCTGAAAATGATATTGAAGAGATCTCTCATGTGTAATATTGTATGTAACAGTATTATATGTATTAATATATTACTATATATCTTGAAGGCACAAGTAAAGCTCAACTGTACAATTTGAGGGGACAAGGATGTCAAAAAATTACTGTAGTAGCAATACTGGTTATATAACTTTGGGCAATCGAAGATGAGCCAATATCAAGTGAAGCTCCATGGAAAAGTGTGTTGAAGAAAGCACACAGATATGCATACCCAGCTGGACGGAAATTCTAGAACAACTGGAAGAACATACTTGTTGAGCCATCCCCAAATTATCGGAAACGGAGCTGATGATGATGATGACGTCATGTTTACGGAGATGACGTCACGGTTGCCGGAGATGACGTCATCGGTGAATTTGAAGTTGAATTGTTATCTCCATAACTTCGTCTTTCCCTTGGAAGTAGTTGCTTGTTTGGGTCCTGAGATACATGTTTACGTATACAAACTAATTAGGAAAAGGCTTAGTGAATCATGAGATTGACTGTGCATTTGTAAACATAAAACGTGTATCATCATAAAAAAAGAGTATCATAAATGCGTGCTCACTTGAAAACATTTCATAATATAAGATCGTCTTTAGAAACTAACATATACTTATAATTATGCAGGATGTTTAGTCTCTAGCCACAGTAACCATCAAAGCCCCTACATATCCCCATATGTATAAACAAAATATTTTCTTATATCCAAATCCATGCATAATATAACTTGTAAACATATCATAAAATACTAGCACCGAAAGGAATTTAAACAATTTACATAAAAAAACATTTATGGTAGATGATGATGATGAGATAATATATAGAATTCATGATAAGCTTTAGGTTGTTCAACCTGAATTAGTCGTTTGAATTGAATATGACTGCAAGTACCGTTGCCTGTCCTGCTCAAGCCTTGAGTGAAGACCTATTGTGTAAACATCAAATTGTAGTTCTTCTCTAAGAAAATGGGTATAATAACTATATAGATAAAGAAAAACATTTATTGTTAGAAGCATGTCGACTCTACTAACCTTTCTTAGTTAAACCAGCAAACTCTTTAAGCAGTTGCAGCTCACCACATGCTATGTATACTTCAGGAACTGTGCATCCAAAATGATACAGAAAAAGTGAGAAAAACACATTCACTCTAGGTGCTTTCAACTAACTACCCCATAAAAGATCGTGCCACTTTGCACCAAGAACTGTTTGATTCATATATGCGTAAATCTAAAGTACACGAATACTAGGTTTAATAGAGTAAGATTTAAATTTTACAACAAATCACAAGACAGGGAGAATAAATACCTCCCACACCCACATATATATCTCTCAACCTCTTAATTCTCTCTTTAGAGAGATCTGCACACAAACACCACTTGTTAATAAAGAATGTAACCAACAAGTAATCCTAATTAATGTGCAAACAGCACTCATTCTAAGGCAGTTGATGAATGCAAAATCTTTGAATAACCTTTAACTAATAACCATGTATAGAGGGTGGATACAAATATAAAGCATTGTGATACTCTTTTTTTATCCACACGAGTCTTGGTAATATAGAAAAATATATATAGCAATTCATTTAGTACATGGAAGACCGACTAACCATCGATAGTTTTGCATATAGATTCCAGGCATGACAGATAAGATACTGCCAGTGCTTTCGTACCTAGATGAAGAATAAGATATTAAGACAAAATACACCGAAAATAAAAATAAGCTGTAATCTACGTATACTGATAATCAAGATAAAGTCGAAGGATATATGACCAAGAAGCAAACCAAAACGCTATTAGTCCTAGTAAATTACTAGAGGGACCCGTAGAAATATAAATCTTGTGCATTCTATTTCTTAAAAGGATAATGTATATTGAGGTCACCCAAGTTTTCAACTTTTAACATATACGCCACTCGTTTATTGAAATGATCTTAGAGGCCTCCCGATATATTATCCCATTTCTTAAACTTTATTTGTCGTTATGTGTACTCAATTTGATAAACATAAGCTATACAATGATCAAAAATAGTAAGAGGTTGTAAGCTTGAGGCAATCCCTTTGACGTATCAATTTTAGCAACGTTTTTAAATGTAAGCCCTACGGCCCTTTGAATAATTTCTTTATTTTTACCACAGGCAGCCCATATTTAGGTTGAAATTGCCAGAATTGTTTTGACATTACAGTACGAAGACTGTTGCCTAATTTCATTTCGTCTATATACAATATAACACATCATTTGTAGAAAATGCTAAAAAAACTTTTTTTGTAGAAGATAATAAATGTTTCAACTAATTGTGCCATGTTTCATTTTGAGCTGAATTATCATATGTTCAAAAAAAAAAAAAAAAAAAAATCAATTACATTCTGATCATTTTACGTTGTATTCATAAATGTTACCCGAAACACTTATCCCAACTATAATTATTTGCAGCTAAAGTCGGCACTTGTCTGGTAAAAGAAAATACACACGGGAGCACACCAGACCAATAACAAAGATAGGTTAATGAGCTTAACGTCAATCAATAACAAAGTGGCAAAGCAAAAGAATAAAATGATTACCATGATCCACCAAGGGCTTGGAGATGACTGGATCGAGTCTACCAAGTCTAGAAAAGTTTGGGTCCTTTAGAGATCCCTCAATGGTATCGCATTCATCGTCTGACTGAAAAAATGGTCAAATAAATTGTTAAGAATGTAAAGCATGTGCATTATCAGAAACTGTAACCATACAACTATGTCAAAAGGCTTCTGATGAGTGTATCTATGTACCTCAGGATATACAACTTCTGGCCTCGTAGCCATGAGTTGAGCATATGATTTTCCCTGAAATACATTCATAAGTTATTATGACATCAACTAGTAGTCTAGTACATCAATCAATATGGAACAAACAGAAAGTATTGGAATGGTACCACGAAAGATGTCTATACGTATAAGACTCACTATTATGGCCTCCTTCTTCTTTTTTCTTAATTTTTTGTTTTAATATATTTCAATTGCATTTCTTTAAAAAAAAAAAAAAAAAAAAAAAAAAAAAAATGTTTTTGAAATAAATATAAGATGAGAGCAATCAATAAAGCCTGGCCCGAGAAACATAACGAATTTTAATTTCTCCACTTGAGATAGCATGTGAAGTGACAGGCGATTAGAAACAAAGGAAAGAATAGAAAAAAGCAAAACGTGAATACTTACAGGCGGATATATAAGCTTCGCACCCCGGTACCGTTCAGCTAAAAACCTTTGTCTGTTAACCAAAATAAGCGATAGAAAGTAAGTGTGAGTTTAGTTAAGGAAAAAAAAATTATAGTATATGTGTGGGTGTGTGTATATACATAAACACAAAGAAATAAAGGAATACTTTATCCAGTCAAAAGGCAGATCGAGGGTCTTGTTGCGGTAGCTAGTAATAAGGCCAATCACCTCCTCAACAGAATCCAACAAAAGTTTAGAATAATTTTTGTTGTTGGGGTGTGTCTCCAAATGGTTCTTGATATGAGTTAATTGCCTAGTGAGCTTATATAACTTGTTTGAATGTTGAGATGAACCTCCCTCTGCGTTGCTTCCAAGGGGGTAGAAGTACAAAGGTGAAATGGGCTAAATTAAGAAAGGAACAAAGCAAATTAGAAAACAGGAATTTGTGAAATTTTTTAGGGGCTTAACAAAATTACGAGTTATTTCTCTCAAGTTAGAAAAGGAACTTGAGACAATCCTAATCCTTATTTAGGTATATAGCAATTAGTTATCTAAATGTTCAACACAACTAAATACTTTTCACAAAAAATTAAACGTAAGCTTACTAGATTTTATTATTATTATTTTCATAGAATAAGCTTTTGTATTCAGAAAGGAGTGGGAGCACAACTGGTGTCTAGACTCCCATCCAACTTTGTATAAGCTTATTACGTATCTATGAAATAATTTTCATAAAAAAAAAACAAAAAAAAAAAAAAAAAAAAAAAAAAAAAAAAAAAAAAAAAAAAAAAAAAAAAAAAAAAAAAAAAAAAAAAAAAAAAAAAATAATAATAATAATAATAATAATAATAATAATACGTACACCAGGGTGAATTTCTTCATAAGTTTGCGTCTTTCCTTTTCTTAGGGCCTCTGCTAGGGCGCGCGATTCCGATGCATTACTTGCACATGCCATCACGATCTCTGTTCTGTTAATCGAAATCAACAATCAAAAACCATAATAATACTAACAACAAAAATATATCTTAATTAAAATAAACTACTTACATACTCATCTTGCAAATCCTTACTGTTGATCGAAATCACAAAGCCAATTATTAATCAAAAACAAAATACCGACTCTTCTTCTTTTGAAAATTGAGGGTTTGGATATATGTATCTCTCTTAGAGGCGGTAAAACTAGCGGGCCTCGTGCCATGGGCCTAACTACTGGCATAAACATGCTCAAACGAAAATAATAATAATAATTATTATTATTATTATAATAATGATAATTAATGACCAAAGGGTTTTTGCAAAAGCTTTGAATCTACCAAGTCTTTGGTACCCAATAGCTTTTTACAATAAATAAAATTCATCTAAAGCTTTTCACTAAGTCTTTAGTTTAATGGAAAAACCTTTTTGAAAAACTTGTTAAAATAGTAAAAAGCTATTCTAAAAACAAAATACCATTGCAGAAGAAGAAGAGTCGGTATTAAATGCAATCACTTTAAAAAGCTTTTGATGACTTGTTACCATTGTAGATGCTCTAATAATAATAATATTAATAAAATAAAATGTACAAAGAGTAAAAAGAATTTTTTTTTACTACACATCCCTTGTTGAAGAGATATTTTAAAATCTCTTAAAAGATTTTACAAATGTATAGTCTTTTAAAAATGTACACATCCTTTTGTAAAGTTAAAATAAAGAGAGAATTGCAAAAATCGTCCCTAAACTATGGCCAACTTGCATGTTTCGTCCCAGAATTATTGAAACTGCAAAAACCATGTCTAAACTAAACTTTTTGGGCAAAATTCGTCCCTAAAAGCAAACGGCGTTAACTCCCATCCACTTTCTCACGCACGTGTTTTGCACACGAGGACAATCTTGTCTTTTTACATGATACTAATACTTAAACAATTTTAAAACCCCACCCACTTTATAAAACCTGATCCCCAAAACACTAATAAAATTCTTTAATCCAAATTGAATTATGAAACCCTAATCCCCAAAACACTATACAACCCTAAACAATCAAATTGTAATCCTCAAAGTTTGATTCTCAAATGTATAACGTCTGGTATTTTCGAAAAAATCCTAAGTTTGATCCGTACGATGAATATAGTAAGAACATGTTAATAAAATTAAAATGGTTGGTATTCAATGTTGTTTATGTGTTAATCCTAATTATTGTATTTTGTTTATGAAACAGCTTGTTTTCCAGAAGTGTTTTCAATGAAGGTGTTTCATGGTGGAAGTTTCACACCATCACCCAATCGTAGGTATTTTGGGGGTAAAGTTCAGTTTGTTGATTTGTTGCATATTAAGCACTTTAGGATTGACATAATACATTCTATAGTGAAAAGGTTAAAATATGATCCTAGGGAAATCATGTATTATCACTTTAAGATACCAAATGAGACCTTAGACTGTGGATTAAGGGCATTGGGAAGTGATTCTGATATTGTTTATCTCTCCAAATATGTAATTGATAATAAGATTATTGAAATTTATATTGAACATGGTGAAACCACAGTTGAGAGTTACTACATGCCCACAAATGTTGAGAATAATGAAGATGTGCTAGGTGGTGATATGATTGGGCAGTCTAGTGATATAGGTGGTGATAAGGCTGATGTTCAAGGTGATGAGGCTAATTTAGGTGGTGGTGATAAGGCAGACATTGAAGGTGAGAAGGCTGATGTAGGTAGTGGTGAGGAGGCTGATGTAGGTAGTGGTGATCAGGCTGATGTAGGTGGTGACAGTGATGTAGAGTTGGTGGATGATGAACATATTATAGATCCTGTAGATGTGCCAATGGAAGGTTTTAGGTTCAATCTTGATGATGATGAAAGGGAAAGGGACACAGTTGCAGATCCTCTAAGACCTAGGTTAACTATAAATGATGAAGACTTAGAGGTTATTGATTATGATTCATATGAAAGTGAGCTTGGTGAGGATGACAATGGAAGTGCTATTAAAGCTTCAATTAGGAAACTTAAAAAAGGGAAAAAAGGATAATGAGGGTGGAATTGTGAACTTCTTTTATACAGGGCAAGAATTTGGTAATAGGGAAGAAGTAAAGGCTAGGATTAAGGCATATTCTGTGGAGTCAAGAAGGGATATAGACATTGTGAAAAATGATAATGTGAGAGTGAGGGCTAAATGTGTAGGTATTGTGCCAACTGTGTTGGGAGATGGGGGAATGGAATCTTTAATGGGAAAGAGTCAAGATAAGGTTGTAGATAAGGTGAATGAGGTAAATAAAGAGAAGGTACAAAAGGGGAATAAGGGTAAGAAAGTAATTTCAGAAGATGTAGGTGTCAAGAATAAATGTGAATGGGAGGTTTATGTTGCCAAGACAAAGGAAGACAATTGGCAAGTAAGGACATACTACCTCCGTCCCAAAATTATTGTCCCATTTTGATTTTTTCGGTCTTGACTTTTCAACTTTGACTGTAATTACTTTTGTTTATATTACATAATACTTGATACAAAATATATGAACAGATTGAGTTTTAAATGTACTTTCAGTTGGTATCATTTTTATCAAAAATTATATAGCACAAACGAAAATATTTATAGTCAAAGTTGAGAAAGAAAGACCGAAAAAGTCAATAGGGGACAATAAATTTGGGACGGAGGGAGTATAAAAAAGACCACATCTGTCTACAAACAAGAAAAGTTAGGCACTGCACATCTACTTTTCTTTCACAACATTTGAGAGATTATGTTATGGAACTTAAAAGATGCAATCCAAATACCACAGTTAAGATAGATGTTGAGAGGGATGGAGATCCAGATTCAAATGTTAAGATGTTTAAGAGGATATACATCTGTTTAGGGGCACTAAAAGATGGATTCAACTCTGGTGGAAGAGACCTTTTAGGTTTAGATGGTGCCTTTATGAGGCCACCATATCAAGGACAACTACTTACCGCTGTTTTCGTTGATGCAAATAATGGGATCTACCCTGTAGCTTATGGTATTGTGGAGTCTGAATCACTACAATCATGGTTATGGTTCCTCTCTAATCTGGGAGATGATCTTGAGCTTGACATGGACTCACATTTCACTTTCATTACAGATAGACAGAAGGTACATATTAAGTTAACAGTTTTTGGTCTTTTAAATATTAGGTAAAAATAAATTTATTTACTTATTATTTCCTTTAATTTCAGGGCTTGTTACCTGCTATTAAGAAGTTATTTCCAGCTGCTGAACATAGATTTTGTGTGAGACACATTTGTGAGAACATGAGATTAACTTGGAGAGGTGGAGATATAAGGAAATGCTTTGGAAGTGTGCAAGTGCCACAACTGTTGTGCAGTTCCAAAAAGGTATGGATGAGTTGAAAGCATACAACCTCAAAGCCTATGAGTGGTTGCAAAAGATTCCTGCAGAACATTGGAGTAGATCTCACTTCTCAGGTAAAACTTTTACATTTTTGTTTAAGTTAATATGTTTTACAGTTAGATGTTTCACACTTTTATGTTTAGACTTAAATAGATACATGGTCATTAACTTACAGGTAGGGCCCATTGTGATCTGTTGATATACAACATCTGTGATGTATTCAATAGGCAATTGCTAGATGCTAGGGATTCTCTAATTATAACTGCCCTTGAGTATGTCAGAGAATACTTATTGAAAAGGATAGTGGTGGTTCAAAGTGTCATTGCTAAGTCCGTGGGGCCGTTAACTCCATCTGTTACTAATATTTTGGACAAAATCAAGACTGCATCAAATCAGTACTCTGCCCAATCGAATCGTGCAGATCAATATGAAGTCAAAGGGCCATGGGGTGACCAAGTGGTAGTGAACTTAGAACAAAAGACATGCTCTTGTAGGAAATGGGAAATATCAGGGTTGCCTTGTAAACATGTGGTGGCTTGCATAAACAATTTGAATGAAAATGGTGGGAATGGTGGTTTGGCAGAGGATTGGGTACATCCTTCATACAGGCTCAACACTTGGAAGGAGCAATATTCACATAAAATCAATCCAATCTATCGGTGAAACATGATTGGCCATCTACCTTAATTCCACCAAAAGAACATCCACAGATTGGAATACCTCCAAAAAAAGGAAGAAAAGTGTTGTAGAAGTTGAAAATTTGGTCAAAGGTGTAAAATTGTCAAGGAAGGGAACAACTATGACATGTAGCATCTGCAAGGAAAAGGGTCATAATAGAAGAAGTTGTAATAGGATTGCAGGTGGGAATAAAGTTGGTGGGAGAGATGCTGGTGCAAGTGGGAGTAAACAAAGTGCATGTGGGAGTCAATATTAACAAGCAGCTGCAATTGGGAGTCAACAACAAGCTTCAAGGCTCACACCAAAAAAGTACTATCTGATGTAGTATCTTTCCTGTTTAAGTAGTATCTGATGTAGAACTAAAATTACAACTCTTTGATGTAGTATCTTTTGGGATGTTTAAGATTTATTAGTATTGATGTAGTATCTTTTGGGATGTTTAAACTTGGCAGTATGTTTGATGTCAAAATTGGTAGTATATTTCATGTGTTGTTTGATTAACATGGTCATGTTCAGTCTTTGGTTAATATTTCATTTGCATTTGTCATTTGCAGTCTTTGATTAACATTTGATTTGCATTTGACATTTGCATTGTTAAATGACATTTGCATTTGTCATTTGCATTCTTTTGTTAACATTTCATTTCATTGACATTTGCATTCTTCTGTTACCATTTCATTTCATTAACATTTGCATTGTATGGTTAACAGTCCATTTCATTGAACAATCCATTACATCAAAATTCATTGACCATAACACATTTTGGTCAATGTATAAGTTAACCTACTAATCAAAGCCTAACATTACATACCATATTACATCCTAAAAACAAGGAAAACAACCCAAGGATTTCATAGCCTAATAGTACCCATCCTATTACATCATAAAAACAAGGAATACAACCCAAGTACAAACCAACCAAATCTTCAATCTTCTATTTGCAGCTCGTAATTCATTCATTGATTCTTCAAGCACATTCCTTGACATTAGCAATCCTGGGATGATCTCAGTTACGGTCACACATGGGTGGGTCGAACCAATCAAAAAAGTTACATTCAGTACCCTACAATCAGATAGAAACCCCTAATTATTAAGCATGAATGTAAAGGATTAATGTAAAAGATGAGTGATTTTTGCAACTTACTCCAATTCGTGGACATGTCAAAAAACGACGGCCTGGGTTACGGGGGTCCATGAACATCGAAGTACACATTGTTTATTACAAAGGCAATGCACCATATTGATTGATTTGGGTTAATTTAAAAAATTAGGGTTAGGGTTTATTATTATATGTGTGTTTGGGGATTGAAAGAGGGATTTTTTATTTTGATGGGTGGGGTGTGTTGGGTATTAAAGGGAAAGAGTTCGTGTAAAAAGACAAAATTATCCTCGTGTGCAAATCACGTGTGTATCAAATTGGATGGAAGTTAACGTCGTTTGCTTTTAGGGACGAATTTTGCCCAAAAAGTTTAGTTTAGACCAGTTTCAATAATTCTGGGATGAAACATGCAAATTGGCCATAGTTTAGGGACGATTTTTGCAATTCTCTCTAAAATAAAAAGATCCGTAAGATCTTTTAAAATCTTTTTACTACGCTGGGGCTGAACTGTATATGTTTTAAAAGATTTTACAAAGATTTTAAAAAGGGCCCAACTTCGTCTTGCCTACGTCTCTCTTTCCACTCTTGTTGAAGCCTTGCTTGTTCTGCTTCAACCCGTGCTTGTTCTTCCTCTGTTATATAACTGTGACATTAAACTCACATCTTAACCGTACTTTAATCTATCTAGCATAAGTACTTTATAAGGTCTCTTGATGTTCATTGATAAGTTATATGCATGTTTAAAAACGACCAAGTGTAAAAAGTAAACTATCTATGTACTAAACTTGAGTTAATCAATATTATTTCAAGCAATTAAAACGAACGAATAATGTTGTTTACAATGACAATAACAAATTTTATTTTGACAATGCAAATATGTCAATAATGGTAACCGAATTTTTAGTAACCGCAAAAACAATATTCATATCCATGATTTGAAAAAACAAAGCATAACTAAATAAAAATTAACATAAGTATAGAATGGTTTCAGCTTAATTTGTGATTGGAATATTTTGTGACTGGAATATATAGAATGGTTTCAGCTTAATTTGTGATTGGAATATACGATTTTGTACGTGCCTTAGCATCTTAATTAATGGTCTTTCTTTGTTAAGTTGTGTTTTTTGTTCACATTCGTGACAATGTCTAAAATAAATTTGATGTGTGAGATATATTGTCTATCACAAGGTAACGGAGTATAATGAGTAAACCGATGCATTTAAATGTTGTTTACAAAAAAAAATCAACGTGTCAACATAACCCAAACACTTTTTACCCGAAATACAAGTATGATTTAATAATGGTGAACAAAGACCGTGCATCAGACGGCCATGATGTCTCGTACTAATACTAAATCAGTATTATTATTATTATTTTTTTATTTTTTTATTTTTTTTATATATATATATATATTTTTTTTAACCAGTAGTCATAACTTTAGGCTTGCTGCAATAGAGCACCTGCTATTAACAAAAAAGTTTAGCAATATAACATGCGTAAACTATGCAGCTAACATATAAACCAGTACAAAATGCAGGCACAGCCATATAACTGACTATCCAAGTCAAGTTCATCCCAACTGCCACCAGTAAGGGTGCTCACGGTCTCTAAAAACCGGACTAGACCGGCCAAGACCGGACCAGACACAGACCGAGTTAGGCAAAAACCCTAGACCGAGACCGGACCGAATATGATCGGTCCAGTCGGTCCAGTACAAATAGGCTAAATGTCTGGTTTGTAAGCCGGACCGGACCGGTCCAGACCGAGATTGAAATAATGAAAAACCCCATACCGAGACCGGACCGTTGGTCCTTCGGTCGGTCGGGTTTTCTGTCGGTCGGTCCGGTTGATCCTGTCCGATTGCTCACCCTTAGCCACCAGCCACCACCAAACCGTATACATGTTCATAATGATATCGAAATTTATCTCTTGGCCCATTTGCAAAACTGTATTGCAAAAATATAGCCTCACATTCATTTTACAGTGGTTCGAAAACTTATAAATTCATTTGTACACATAATTGGTGTATTTCTAGATTCATGCCGAGTCTGAAAATGATATTGAAGAGATCTCTCGTGTAATATTGTATGTAACAGACTAACAGTAATATATTACTATATATCTTGAAGGCGCAAGTAAAGCTCAACTGTACAATTTGAGGGGACAAGGATGTCAAAAAATTACTGTAGTAGCAATACTGGTTATATAACTTTGGGCAATCGAAGATGAGCCAAGATCAAGTGAAGCTGCACGGAAAAGTGTGTTGAAGAAAGCACAGGTCTGCATACCCAGATGGATGGGAAATCTAGAACAACTGGAAGAGCATACTCGTTGAGCCATCCCCAAATGATCGTATATCAGCTGGTCTAACCAATGCTCTGCATAATGGGCAAGTTCTTTCTCTTTCAAACCTGAAAATGAAAATAATTCAGAAACTATTACGAGTTGGACATGCTTGTTACAACTTTTAAATGCAGAATAGATGGTGTGATCTGAAGAGATCTAAAGACCAGGGGGAAATAGCAGACCACCCTCAACATTCCTAACATTGAAGATGATATTTTAGCATTTTAATGAACATCCTTCAGAACTGGTATAAGCAATATTGGGTTTAATTCTTTAAGGGTCTGTTTGGTTTATAAGTGGGGTTGGAATAGGATTTGGATTTGGTGTAGGTTTAGGAGAGAGAAATTATATTTATTTATATATTTTTTATAATAAAATTTAAATAAAAAATATTTTTAAAATATTAAAATAGTAGTGCATGTGAGGGAAGAGAGAGAGAGGTCCCACATGGTCCCACAGGTTTTCTCAAAACCTGCCTACTTTGCCATGATTCTAAATTCATGTACGGATGGTATTTGAAAATATAAATGCTATCAAACAAACAAAGTTTTTGGGACTCAGGCACTCAGCCCAAACCTCACCCCATAAACCCTCCAATCAAACGCACCCTAAATTGCCAGTTCTATTGGAACAAAGCCAAAACTTGTATTTTCCTTCCTGAAAGTAGTAGGCTTTACTTCAAACTATTTCATGTAAATCGAGTGTTTTAATCTACCAGAATCTATATGTTCTTTTTAATCTAATTTCAAGTGTACAAACTACACATGACTACCTGATATTGGGCATGATATTTGTATCTAAAAAACAAAATTTTAAAGAAAAATGAGATACAAATTAGCATAAGGGAAGATATGAGTTGGATTCAAATCCTATAATCTTCGAGCCAACCCTTCAGCTATTTAAAAGGCAGCGGCAAACGATAAAAAAACTTCAAACCAAATTGGACCAAATACTGATTTTGATAAAAGTTTTGGGGGGTAGATAACGGCAAAATGCTACATATGAGCTTTAAACATTGAGATAGGGAAATCAGCGGTGTTTCTATTGCTGACAACAATAGGAAGCACGGTAATTTTCTGAGTTGTTGACGAAATCTCAGTGATTCTCTTTTGTTACTCCTAGGAGTTTCAAAAATCTTTTAGCCACGAGTTTGTCATCTAAGAAAATAGTGATCAACGAGTCAGATCTTTCTTCAGATGAGTGTGGTCAGTTGATTTAGGATCTAACATGATTGTACCTATTAATATCAATTCCCTCAATCTTTTAGCTCAAATACTTAAATCTTCTGTTGCCAAAGTAATTGGAGCAAAGTTATTGCCTATGGACCTTTACATTTAGAGTTTTTAGTCTGCTATATAGGGGAAGTTAAAGCACACGCACATAGAGTTAGGTATAAATCTTTTTTTATGTAGAACATGCAACGCCATTACAGTATAACTAGCACACATTTAAAATAGAGTATCAATATTAAATGGGAAGATTGTTCAGTTGCTAACCATTCTGAAACACAGTCTTCGCAGAAAATATGTTTACAGCGCAACAAAATTGGAGCCTGCATCTTTTCCTGGCAAATAGCACATAAATCTCCTGCCTCACTCACCTGCTAGTGTAAAACCAAGTTAATTTACAAGGATAATTATAACAAGCAGAAAATCCTAGGAGAAAAAGATCTAGCTAAAAATGTAGCTTAAAAAGTGTTTAATTGATATCTAAATTACCCCTCAATAATCAAAAGAGCACAAGAATCTTTGTTAGGAGCGAATGATTTTTGCTCACATAATATTTTGCTCTAACTCTCAAAAGAACTACATCATCCTTGCAAATCTTGGAAGTACTTCTTACAAACGTTGATTTTTGGGATTTTCTTTGAATGAATAAAGGTTATTCTAAAACAAAATATTAAGTACTATGGTTACGAGGATATAAATTCTATCTCATTTAACATCACCAACATGAGTTAAAAGATGTCCAAAAAGTTTTCCATGCAATATTTCAATCAGTAAAAAGTCAAAACTCCCTCATCATACCTGTTCTGGTGTTGCATGTGATCCATAATTGACCTCTTTTCGTGATAGTGCCTTTAATGCAGCATAGAAGGAGCTAACCTGAAAAACATCACGTGTGGATATAGATTCATTCACCTCCATGTGCTTTATGTTGGAGCTTAATAAAGATGGAAACTCGTACCTTTTCAATACATGACGTGAGCTTTAAGGTTAAATACAACCCAGTTGTCAAGGAAGAAAAAAGACTCCCATATTCTTTGTTTAAAAAAAATCGGTACCAGACAGGGGCAGGTAAGAATGTGCGGTATAATAGAAGAGTGTACTCAACCAGAGTCAGCATTTGCCCCTGAAATGCCAAAATCTCCATTAGGATATGCAAAAATATTTGTTTGAAGCTCAATTAATGTAACATATGGTACAAAGTATTAAGTTGGGTTATATTACCTGCCTGCGAAAGCTATGGCCCCTACCATTCTTATAGTACATAAGCAATACCAACTTAAAAGCCATTGCTGCCTGCCGTGCCAACGTATCTGAAAGAAACATAAGTTAGATTTCCCATAAGAACAATGAAACACTCCCGAATGTAAATAGCTGATGAAACATACTTTTAAATCATTCATAATTATGTTAATAGCCAAATTCAAGGACGGTCATAGAAGATAGCAAAACAAACTCGTTCAATATGTCTTATCACCTCTTATTGTTTCACTTTTTATCAACTAATCCCCTGAACTTAAAATGTTTGCCTAACTTGGTGAGCAAATTCATCAAATTATGAATAGAGACAAGGCAATAACAAAGAATAACCGTACCATTTACAATGATGATGAATATAGCATTCCAGAATGGGGGTATTGCTTTTGGTGGAACCATGAACAAGGGATAGCAAAGATCATCGTTTTGGTACCACCAATAAACTCCGATCACATGAAGCATGAAAACTATGGAATATCCAGCAAGAACAGATAACTTTCTCTCCCCCTGCAAGAATTCCTCAATCTTAAATCTCAACAAGCAACAAAGTTTACCAACATTCACGCATTTAACACCAAAATAAAACAATGAAAGTAGCACTATACCTTTAAAGCAGTCTGCTTCCGTAGAATATCATTTGACTTGTACATGAATGCAGTTATATAAAGTGTAACAAAGAGACCTACAAACAATCATGAACATCTCACGTCACTAAAAGATAATAATTCAAAGATGCACCCCATATGCTACATATCTAACTCTAATACATTCGACTAAATATCATGGTTGCATAAACTCGCTAGGCAAAACTCGGGCAGTCGGCTACCTTGTAGCGAGTAATGGGGAGTACAGGAGTGAAACTTTTATGTATAAAACATGAAATTATATGTATGACATGTTCATAGAATTGATCATAAAACCCTAGAAATACATTTTAAACATTGACACAATTGTTCAAATACTTCAAACCGAGTTTGACTGAGTTTGACCGCGGCTGACCGGATTTTGACTAAACTGATTTGGCCAATTCAGCTCAACTTGCCTCAAAGCGCATTAAAAATAACTTTAGGGGGTGTTTGTTTAAGCTTATATGTAGGCTTACAAGCTTATTTGATTTCAGCTTATATGTAATAAGCCTCAAATTTTAGGCTCATTTTGAAACTTATGAACTTATCAAACTTTATCATATCATAATATACTTATATAAACCCACAAGCCTCAAAATAAGCCGTCTGCAATATAAGCAGAAATACAAGGAAGCTCATAAGTCGCATATAAGCTTAAACAAACACCCCCTAAAGTTAACAATCACCAAACAAACAATAAAACTACCTTGCAAATGCTGGCGAATGAAAACAATCAGCAACAACAACGAAAACGGAAGAATCTGTTCAATCCAGCGCGAAACCTGCTGCAAATCATATCTCTGCTGATACGCCGAATCCACATTACCATTACTATTATTATTAACACTACTACTACTACTCCCACCCCCACCACCACCTCCTTCCCTCTCTCCACCACCTCCATTAACCGCAACCGTTTCGCCCCGCTCCTCGCTCATTATCCGAATCGAAACCTCACCATTATCACCACCACCACCACCACCACCACTACCACCACCACCACTATCACTACTACTATTACTATCATTACCACCAGTAACAGGACTTGAATTCCGGTTATTATTACTATTATTAGGAATTAAGCTTTCTGATTCATGATGATGATTATTATTGTTATTATTAGGTCTTAAAAGACCTGAATATTCGATTAAAGTAGTTACAGGTGCTTGTAAAAACCTAATTATCGGAAACGGAGCTGATGATGATGATGATGATGACGTCATGGTTGCCGGAGATGACGTCATCGGTGAATTAGAATTAGAATTAGAATTAGAGCTTGAGCTAGAACTTGAATTTGAATTATTGTTATCATTTGAATCGATTGTTTCCATTAATCGAGGCATATATAAATATAATTCCTCAATTTTTAACGGTTTAATAAAAAAAGGCCCAAATTTTTTATATAAAATAATTTATAAAATTTGATAGTGAATGGAATTGGAATTGGAATGAAAGAGATGATGATGATGATTCAGGTTTTTTTTTTTTGGGAAGAAAATGTGAAGAAGAATAAAAAAGGGATTGAAATTTTGGTTTTGTTTGTATAAAAATTGGGGTAACGTAATATATATATTATTTGAGCATCGGGACTTAATAAAGGACCTAATCATGGACGCTTAAAATACTTGTACAGCACATTAGGTCCCTTTATTAAATCCATCAAACATTTTTCATATTATTATTTTTCTTTTGTGTTGGGATATTTTTATTTTCTTTGAGAATAAGTTATGTTATTTTTTTTGTGATGTGAATAGGAAGGAATAAAGTAGTAGGATTAAATCGTTTTCGATGAATAGTGTGAAGTAGCCAGCTAAAAATACTATCTATCGGGAGATGGAGACAGACGCGTTTGATTTCGACACCTTTATTAGTATTATCCACGGATAGGATATTGGTAACCTCTTCAAATACAAGTAATATTCCTCTTAATTTTCTTTTTCTTTTTTATAATTTTTTTTTATTATAAAAATTGCGAAACAGAAATTGCGGAATTAAAAATGTAAAAATTTTGACTAGTCAAAAATAGTAAAACACTAACCAAAAATCATAAAAAATTGTCTTATCTTTTTAATAAAATATGGATAAAATTGCTGAAAAAAATTGCGAAAAGTTGATATGATATACTCTCTCCGTCCCATAAAAACTGTCCAGTTTGACTTTTCAGAGTCAAAGTGGTTTATCTTTCACCTTAAATATTTGTTATGTGTTATATAATACTTGATGAAAAAATATACCAATGAAAAATACACTTAAAACTCAATCCATTCATATATTTTGCGTCAAGTATTATATAATACCCGCAAAAATAGATAAGGTCAAAGTTGAACCAGTTTGACTTTATGGGACGGAGGGAGTAGTCGACAATGTTGATAGGCCAACATGTCATGTACTTATCTTTAATACTCAGTTATACTGTATGCTCACTCAAAAGAACACTTTTGCTCAGGAGCGAACTTAAAGGGTTTTTGGGGGTTTACGGAACCTCATAGATTTTTGTCTCGTAGTGTAATTTTTGTTAAAAGTGTTAAATTTTTCAAAATGAACCCGATCCACAAACTTTGTGTCACATGTCTTATGTAGTTATGCTACTGCAATATCGTAAAAAAAATTGTTAATCTGGTCAATTATAAACTTAGATCCGTTCATGCTTTTGCCGATAAGGTCACTATGTATGTTCACGTGGAAGTTATATCCGAAACCGGCTACGTACACAAACAAACTCATATTTGAAAACTGAAAAGTATCGTCTTTATATAACTCAAATACTATTTAGGTTTATTACATTAACATCAATGGTTCTTATAAAAACTACATCAGGTACAAAGTCGTTTAATGCAACCATATATTAAAAATCTGTAACTATTACTACTAAAATCGTAAGATATCTTAAGTTCTAACTATGTATGATGCAAACAGTTACATTGATCACGTCAACTTTCTCAATGAAAAGGCTTCATCTGAAGTGAGACTGAGGTGGTGTTTGTTTTTTAAGAAGCTCTGAATCTGAATCTGAACCGCACATCTGAATCTGAATCTGAGGCGTAAATGTCTGAATCTGACCGCATCTGAATGGGAAAAAAAAAACTCATGTTTGAACCGCACATTTGCTTGCTCGTACTAAATTTTTTTTTTGGTTATTTTTCTATCAACCTCTCAAGTCTACACCATTAAGATCTTACTGTCTCTGACTACGTCTGAACGGAAAAAAAAACAACAAACGGTCTGAACGGCCAAAATGTCTGACCACGTTTGAACGATTCAGATTCAGAGGCTGTTAAGAGCCGTCTTTCAAAAAACAAACACAACCTGAGTAACGTTAGTTTCGGGCCCTATAAATTAATATACATGTGAATTTCGTATCAAGATATGCAAGAAGCACAACGACGAGCTATTTACTTTAATCGTTTTTTAATAAAAAGTCACCAAAATCGGTGATGCGACCATTAAAACAAAGATGATAAATTAAATCATTGAATACTCGTACTAAATCAAGTCAGACATATATAGGTAACGAGTATCAAGTACTCGCCAATGCAATAAAAAGTTTTGGGACACAAAGATGCTTATGAGATAGTGGACCAAATTTGAACTTCAAATAGTATTCAGGGTGTAATCTGTCTATTCACTTCAAGATGAGGGCTATAAATTAATCATTGTTTTGAACACGAAACCACCGACATAAGGACAGATTTTCACCAAACTTTTGGGGTACAACTTTTGACCCCTTAATTTTTCTAACGTTTTCATTTAGAGAAATACTAAATCCTCCTACCAAAACCTCCTACTTATCCTCATACTCACAGAATTCTGACAAGTGTTAGAACTGACGGTTTGGATGCAGAGAGAAAATGAGTGAAAAACATATATATAATATGGAAAATGCTATTTTCTCCTACAAATTGTGCCCACTTATCCTCCTACTCACACGATCCTGACAAGTGTCAGAATTGATGGTTTGGATGCACAGAGATAATGAGTGGGAAAAAAATATATAATATTATTGTGTGTGTAGGAGTATTAGTAGGAGGATATTGTAGGAGGCTTTAACAATACAGAAATATTTCTTCTACTTTTTTTTTTCTTTTTAAATAACTGAGTTAGCTTCTTCACATTTTACACACATTAAACTTTAGTTGTATTTGAACGTTACTCCGACTTTAGATAAACACTCTTATCTCAGAGTCCTTATCACTAAAAGGAAACCGAACATACGATAAGCTTCATCTCACACCATTAACTTACCTTAATCTATTTTTTTTCCCCCTTTTTTTAGAGCGCCAACTAACTATCTCACACTTTATACACAACAACCATCTCACATGTCTAAAGCAAGATTTGAACTCGCAACCAATTGTTGGGAAGTTTATCACATAAAAAAGGGTACCATTAGTACACAAGCCTTTTGGTCCCTAATCCTTGCTTTACGTACCATAAGTAAACATTGTTGTTTTTCTATTTTTACTTTTTTGCAAAATGACAGTTTTACCTTTAATGGATTAATTAATGTCTTCGTTAAGATTTGTAATAACAATTTAAAACAAGGATAATATGAAAACTCGATCAAACTTCTTTATCAATTTTTAGTAGTGGACAAACTAATTATGACATTTCTAAAAAAAATGTGGACTTTATATTAAATAGAAAAGAGGACTTGTGAATTCCTTATAAAAACACTTCTGTTAACAAGTATCAAAAAGTTATAGAATTCAGAAACATTTTCAAAGACTACAACCTGATTGATTATTCATACATTCAACCTCATGAAGCCCCCGAAAACCGTCTATTAATCTATACGCACACGTTCTGTATACAATGTAGTATATAACCATGAAACACTTTATTTCTTTAAACGATGTGGGATGCGTGGGTGACAAAATTTTATCAAAAAAATTAATAGGGTACTTAAATGCTAAGTCATGCATTTTTTTACCATTGGCAGTAAGTTTTTATACGATTATGAAGAGACAACTAGATTAATAGATTCGGAAATTCTGAATAGAGTACAACTTTTATCATCTTTTTTCTGTGGGTTTAATCTAATCTTTTCGTTTTTCTTTATTTGGTTGTGGTAGAAGGGAAAATCAAACCATGTTGCAACTTGTTATTTGTTTGTCGAACTACATGCCATAAAGCATAGTGTCGTTCTACCTGTAATGGTTTTTGGTCTAAATTCATTCGAGTAACTCACGGGTTTAACTGTTAGTTTTTCTTAATTGAATTTTGTTTTACAATTTTCACAAATTGTTTGCATGTATCATGAGCTGAGTAGAGCTTTACTTCAGGTGATTTATTACGAAATTGTCTATAAGAGTCATCAGGTTCAAAACCATAATAGATACAATACACATTTTGTAGTGATCAGAAAAAGAGTTTAGAAACTGGGTTTAATATCACAACTTTTTTAATCTAAATATATAACTTGATCAAAGTTTGTAATTAGCAAAACTACTCTATTTCATTTCATCTTATTTTTTGTATGTTAGAATGCTATGTAACATTGAGTTAGACCAAACTGAGTTTATGTTTATCACAACATATGCATAACACCTAACTTTATTAAAAATGAAGTTATTTTTAATATTGCAATTATGTTAGCGACACTTTGCCATAACATGAAGCTTCCTCATTACTACTTTTAAGGTAGAATGCATGCTTCTCTAAGAAATCATGACATATGAAAGACCTAGTTTTTTGGGAAATTTATTATTGTAATATACTCTTATATATTATCAGCAGTTAATGTTATGATGTTTTACTTGTCTTAAATCATTTTGATGAATATGTTAAAGATGAATCATGAATGGATCACCATACCTAAATTCATGTCTAATAGTCATTACTCATTATTAACTCATCACATGTGATTGTGAAAGCTGAAAAGAATCCAAATTGTAGAAAAATGTTTACATGGTAGGAAGAAAGATGTTTTTCCATTGGCAAAGAAATACATATATGATATCCCCATAAATGAGAAAGGATAACAAGTCTTTCTGTTTCCAGCATTTAGAAAATGACATAGAGCTTTCGGTTTTGAAATGTCTGCCTTTTTAGTCGAAGTCGAATTGAAAAAAATACGTAGATGGAACTAAAATCGCCAAGAAGGACAGTTCGAACTAACTTGAAATCTCAGTGCTCACATTTGACGGGTTACATTTTGTATGAATCAGCGATTGTTGTATAAATTCTAAATTGAAAGCACCCGAAAGTAATTGCTGTAACAAGTGGACTGTGGAGTATATGGCTAGTAACTCAAAGGTGAACTTACTAGCTTTTAAAGCTGGTATTCCGATACTTAATAGCAGTAGGAAAACATGTATCCATATAATCAGTTTATCATACATAGACGGCGCATGGTCAAACAAAAGAGGGAACAGACCTAAAAAAAGTATACCAATTCGATTTAAGAGGAAGATGTGAGGTGTGATCACAACTATACTAATTAATTATTACGTCTTGTTTGTGATAAAAGTGAATAGGCATGTGCTTTCAAGCCTTTCAAGAACCACAAATTACACTAGCATTCGTAGCTTGTTTATAACATAAGCAACAAGACAGGCCCCTTTCGTCGAATTTGTGATGAGACAAAAATGAAATGTCAAAAATCACAAATTAATGTATACATTGCCATAAACGCAAACAGTTACAGAATGCTTGTCAATCACGTCATCGCAATTGCAAGCATTAAGCTTCAAAATTAGAATGTTCAACATTAAGTCGATATCATGTTTTGAACATTCAAAGTCAATTATTTGACAATTGGAATACAATCAATAAAGCATATAAACCATAACACTTTGTAATTCACATGAAGCAAAGTACAAATCAAAGAGAATCTAACGTCTTTAAGGTTATTTTAAGGAACATATTACAATCATTACCAGCTACCGACATAATAAAGATAATACAGCTACACAAAACCTCATTCTTCAAATCTTGACATATCTAGTCACCTGATTCATAACTAAATCTCGACCAAGGGCCAAACATCGAAGAGGGAAGGGTGTTATTCACTTAAAGGCGAGGACTGGAAATCCTATTAATCATGGGATGAGTATATCACACAAACTTGTGGCAAACCAGAAAACAAAATGATACAGGATTATCAAAAGTTTACCCAATTTAGGAAGTAATCTTTTGCATATCGAACATTTAAGTGAAAGGATCTATTATAAGAGAACAAGATATGCCTCCTTCGATGACATGCATTATTACACACTGTGTACATGAAAACTAGAGGAAATTTAGCTGGTGATTACCCTTTCCAATTATCCTTCCGCTGCCTTATCTCGCGCAATGCCTCAACAGGGGACTTGCAACCAACCTTTTCCTGCAATATGATTGATAATTTCACCTCATNATTTAAGTGAAAGGATCTATTATAAGAGAACAAGATATGCCTCCTTCGATGACATGCATTATTACACACTGTGTACATGAAAACTAGAGGAAATTTAGCTGGTGATTACCCTTTCCAATTATCCTTCCGCTGCCTTATCTCGCGCAATGCCTCAACAGGGGACTTGCAACCAACCTTTTCCTGCAATATGATTGATAATTTCACCTCATCAGTAAGATGGAGTGATAAACGAGACTTACTTGTACCATTGAAAATTAGCTATACTATACAAGTCCTTAAACATAGGAATTGGCTATTTACGAATAGAAATATAGAATACAATAGTTGCATTGCTGTTTGAAAAGTTTGCAATCAGATAGACTAAAAGTGGCAATCTGACCCATTTGTTTGTGAACAATTTGAGTTAAGCTGTAGTTTATCTCAAACGGGATAAACAGGTTGAAAATCGCCCCAAGTGTATTTTTAATGTATTAGGCCTCAATATTTGCTCTACGAGTGGTAATGTAATACAATCTTATACATTCAGCATTAACAGAGAAGTCTTAAAAATGAACAAAAAGTGGCAGTGGGTCCATCCGACCCAAAAACTTTCGACTTGTTACATGCCCATCATGGTACCTCTAATTTAGATCCATCACATTCTTTTTATGTTCCGCCTTTTATTATTCAAGCTAATGTAGAAGTATAAATTGGTTTAAGAGAAAGAGCAAGACCTGAACTTCGGGCAGATCAGCTCGCATGAACGGATTAATCTCTAATTCTGTTTCAATGGTAGATGGAATAGTTGGCAGTCCTGATTGCCTCTGCTGCTGAGCCCATGATAACTTCTGAGATATCTTAGCATTGTCTGGTTCAACTGTTTGAGCAAACTGCAAATTCTTCACTGTATACTGAAGTGAAAAAAATGTCATAGTCACGAGATTGGAAGTAAAAGAATGAACAGAAAATGAATATTATTTAGGCATACTAACACCACCTAGAAGACAGCCAGATTGTAAAATTCGATGTGTACACAAAATTACATGAAAGAAAAACAACAGAGAATGCAAGAACCAGGGAATCAATGAATCATAACGGTTCATTAAGATTAGATAATTATTAACATTTTCAAGTAAAGACTTAAGGAAGACACAGGAGAATATTTGACGTCTTATTGAATGCCTATGGCCTATAGCTAACAACCACGAAAAGGATATATCTTATAAGCAGATTCAAATGGATATACCATAACAAATTTACCTCATGGCCACAGTAAACTTGAGTTGGTTTTGGCAAAGAAGCCAAAGTCACACACAAAGACTCATACATCTGCTCTGCTGTGCCCTCGAAAAACTTGCCACAACCAGCAACAAACTACAAAAGATACCAAGGGTTATCAGAATGAGAGATTCAGCATGAGAGGCAGACATAAACTTAGCAGAAGACATTTCTTGCAATAATTGATGAAGAATGCTATCGGATAGCAAGATTAAAAGCTTATAATTATCAGTCAATTAAAGGGTACACAAATCTAGTCATCCCACCCCATATCTGGGAAGGTGGGATGCATTAACAATCCATTATACTGAAATAGTCACTGTCTCAGCGGCTAGGACTAATATGGTGTCTAAAACATTTACTTCAAGGATATGCAATAATCACAAGGCGTTTAAACACAAATAAGATAGGCATGCACATATAAATTGAGTCAGTAAGGAATTCAATAAAGATAGACACTCACAAGTGTATCACCCGTGAACACTGCAGGGTCCTCTCCTTCTTCCCCAGTCAAATAGTAACTTATGTGTCCCTTCGTATGGCTGAAAAAGAAGTATGCCACATTAAATCATAATGCAACACTGAAATATATAACACACATGAATCCCATGCTTAGTTGCTTTTTGTCAAACAAACAAATTATTTTTCCTAATACTTTTGATTAACACGGTTGAACTGTTTTGTCAATAAATAAGACACGTCATCCAACAGACAGTCATAAATTTTCTTCAAACTACGTGTAAGTCAAACACTGCAATGCAGGACACTGTCACATGACATTTACCGGAAACAACCAAACATACCATGGTGTGTGCAGAGAGAGTATACTAATACCATCCCCAAGCGACAGCTTATCACCATTTTCCACCTTATTAGTACACCCCTTTACATTATCAATAGAACCTCCGTAAACTTTAATCCCTGGCACCAACTCTTTTATCTTCTCATTCCCACCAGCATGATCCCTGTCATAATTTCAAATCAAAAAACAATATATAGATCAACAAAGAAATCAAGTCAACCTTAATAACAAGGTCAGACTTTCAATTCCACTTTAACATCCGCCACTAAAGGATTTACTTTGAGTTTCACCTTTGAGAAATTATTTAGTTACAAAGAAAGTCTTACCTTATTTAAATGACGCAATATCCACAAGTTTATGCGCGTTTTCAAAGTGATTGACGGGAAAAATCATAATCATGTAATCATTTCAATTATACTTTTATTTACTTTCCAAATTTACTTAGGCAACCTTACAAAATCAACACTTAACAACCATACTCGGTTAACCCAAACACTCAAAACTGATAACTATGGCTTGTAGTCGCAACAATCGATTTAAACATATTACCACACTACTTATTTACGTCTATATAATCATATGTATGGCTTTTATACATTTCATTACAACTCCACTACTAGCCATGTTACCAACACACATGGACCACAACTAACTGTTACACCACTAGAATCAAAGTCAATTTGATACATATACCGGAGGTCTTCCAGGAAGCAGTCTCCTTACCCTCGGGTTTACCCAAGGGTAGGGGTATGATCTATCTAAATTCTACCTCCCTCATACCCTGCTCATGCGGGATTGGGTATCGTTGTTGTTGTATGTAGCATCAATAATCAGCGTAAGTTTGGCAGTAGTTGTTTGTTTTATTAACACGTTTGATAACATAGCTGTATATGAAATGTAAAAAGCTAATTACCTCTTTTATTTGTGTTTCAAATAGGAGTGTTTAAACAAATTAAAAAAGCTAAACGCTCCAAAAAGCTCATCGCCAAACATAGCCTTACTGTAAACGCTAGTTGCTAGTAAATGCTACTAGGGCGTCTAGGGGTATGTTTTGCGAAAATAACAGTAGTTGTAAGAAATTACAAAAAGTGTTTGGTAAGGTAGCTGTAAAGTAAAATTTAGTGTTTGGAATTTTATTGCTTGTTTTTTTTTTAGAACGGCACCACGCTTGAAATCCGACCCCCGAGTTAAACCATCCAAACGGGCAGGCCCCGGGACCCGAACCACTAGGAGAGACCCGCGAAGGGAAACCCCTAGAACTCACGGCTTCGCACTATGAGGAAAATCCGGATTTTTTGTCACTCGCGAGACTTGAACCCAGGTAAAACCCCTCCCCAAGCTCCAGAAGAAACTCAAGTGGCCAACTGAGCTAAGTCAGTTGCTATGTTAGGAAACGCTTTATGAAAACAACTTGTACGAGGCTATATTCACTTTAACAAATGTAACACCAATAATAATAACAATCAACTAAATGAAGTGTTTACGAACCAGTGGTGATGAGTGGTGAGAACAAGCTTAAGCTCAACGCCATGCTCTTTAGCTGCTGAAATGACCTTCTCAGGCTCAACTGGGTCCACTGCTAATCCTTGTTTCGTTTTCTCATCAATCACTCTACAATTTTAATTATCATTAACCACATAAATCAAAAGTAATTAAGTTATAATAATACAAAATAAAAAAGAAGTAAAATTAGAATTAAATTATTCATACAGGTAAGCGTAGTTGTCTTCCAAACAAGGGATGTGAATCACCTTCATCTTCACTTGTTGTCTTGTGAAATGATGTGGAAGGTTCGAATTATTATTAGATTGGAAATGATTAACTCAATTGGGTTTTGGACTTTTGGGCCGGTTGCTCGTTTGATGTTTTTAAGTTATATTTGGGCTCTTAAAGCTTTAGCCTGTTTCGGTGGTAAATATTGTAACATCACTCGAATATTTAATTCGGATCGGTTCACCACTTCAGCTTTAGGAAATTCAGTTCGGTTTTATTCGGTTTGATTCCTGTAGATATTACCCGATTTGTGAACACCCCTAAGACTACATTAATAAAACCAACTTTTAAAATAAATTTTAATATGTATTTTGGATATCCGAATATGGATACTGTATATTTTGAACACCACAACCTAAATGAAAAAACTTATAAAGTAAAGTGGAATATTTTGCCGAAAACAATGAGATCACAAAACATGTTTTATTTTCATAATAATAATAATAATAATAATAATAATAATAATAATAATGTGACATGATACACATGTATACATGTGGGCAAAATTCTAACCTCATCACCATTTTCAAATTCGGTCAAACAAATAGCACAATCAGTCACCTCACACTCACTGAGTGAGTAAGTAGCCTTGGGTAGGGTTTTAAGGATCTTTTTCTTTAGACCCGTGTTGGCTGATCCATGTATTGGTCGTGCATGGCCAGTCCAACCAGTGACATGAAACCAAACTAGTGCTATGAAACCAAGCACACATATTATTAAGGTTGATAGGATATATACGAACCGGTTGTCGTTGGTGGGGGAATCCACTGGCAGCGGGTAGTGGTGGTGGTAGTGAAATGATGAGACATGATTTTTTTTTTCTATGTGAAAAATGAAAAATGAGAATGGTTGAGTGGCTGTGGTTGGTTTTATAAGGAACTTTGAACATGTAATTGAGAAGCCGGATAAGTTACACATTGCAGTCCATGATACGCATATAGAAAGGGAAGTCTTCGTACATCAACTTCTGTTCTTGAACTTCTATGAACTTAATTGCGAAAAGGTATTTCTTCTCCATAATATTTTCACGTCATCTTTTAGTCAGATGGGAAACTACTACACTCAACATCATCATTATTTATGTCCGTCATGTTGTTGCGGATTTGTTTAGAGGTTTATGTTATTCAGTTATGACGCTGATAAGAGCGAGACCGAGTTCACGACGATGTTTCGTTTGGATTTTGTGCTAATACGATTAGTTAAATAACAACGAGCTTGAATCTAACAAGTGGTTTAATCTATTGAAATCATACCTGTACAGTTTATGGTTTTTCAATGCAGCTTACTCTAATCCGGTTCATACAAGGGTTTATTGATCAAGTATCATTCATTTTATTGTACATCAATACATGTTCCTATGCCCATTCAAATCTTGTCTAATTTTGCTAACTCCCCCTTCTCAATCTGTATCTTGTTTGTTCTGGAAATACATCTTCTTATTCCATCTTATCCTTTTTACTTGTTAGAATCATAAATAAAATCACTTCTAATAAGGTGTTTTAGCATTAAAATCCTTCTAGGTAGGCCTTATGTTGTATCAAAATTAGTTAATTAGGGCTTTTAGCAACAAGTCAATTCGGATTAGTGTTCGTATCAAACTATCATTAAATTCTCGATTCACTTCGAAACAGGGCTCGTAACATGGACTATTTGACAAGTTTGCAGACCCTACTATCATCCATGGAGAAGTATCCAGGAGGTAGGGTCATGTAGACGTCTTCAGTTAGGTTTCCATTTAAGAATTCCTTGTTGACATCAAGTTAGAAAAAGGGCAAACCTTGATTAACAGTAATACTTATCGGGCATCATAGGGTAACTATTTTGACAACTTTTTCCCATTTAAATGGAAGTTTACATTATATTAGAACCATCACATGACATTTATTAAATATTTTTTAGGTGAAAGGTGAATATATGATATCAACCAATAAACACAACATTACAAAGAGCTAGACCACAAGCTAGTTTTTTTTTTTTTTTTTTTTTTTTTTTTTTTTTTTAACAAACCACAAGCTAGTTAGACATGCCTAAACCAACCTAGTAGAAGCTAAAATAGGATCAACAAAAAATATACAAGTGAACAAATTCACCTTTATCAATTCAGTATATCCAAACTGAAAATCAAATATTTAATTCAGATCCATTTGATTTTGACAAATTCAGTTCGGTCATAAATTCGATTCGCTTTTATTGTTCGGTTTGATTTTCGGTTCTAATGCAAAGCCCGAATAGTATCTAGACCCGAGAAACTTAGAATCGGATCCTCCATCAAATTAACAGTCTTCGTCAACCCCATTCCTCAATTAAAAAAAAAAGAAAAAAAATATACTCACAGTCTAAACTTTAATCCGATTGAATTCAATCACCTCGAGTTTGTGCATCCGTGAATCTAAATCCCCTAAAAAAAAATCATGTCAAAACAATCATCATCACAATATGCAAAATCACTCTTCCTTAGATACCTTAATCACCATCACCACCACATTCCAAAACCCACTCAAATAACCCAAAAAAACCTTAAACCCAAATGGGCCCCACATTTCTCAACCTTAACCCCAAATCCATCCTCAAAAACACTCCTAAAAGAAACCAATTTAAACAGAACCTATATAGGATTTAGGTACATTTCAACTGGTGGTACTAAGAATGTTAATAGTATTAAGGATAAGTTGAAGGATCCGGTTGGTGGGGTTAAGAAAGCCTTTTCGAGGTATCGCCAAGCGGTCGGGTTGCAAATGGAGGCTTTTTGGAGGAGGAATAGTATGGTTTTGCTTGGTGCTGGTGCTGTTTTTGTTTGTGTTTTGTTGTGGAGGGTTATGTTTGGGATTGCGAATACTTTTATTGGGTTTTCGGAAGGGATGGCGAAGTATGGGTTCCTCGCGCTTTCGTCTGCTATTGTTGCGTTTACGGTTAGTTTCTTACTTCATTTCGTGTAGATGCTTGTTTTTTAGTTGTGCTGTTTAAATTTTTTATTAAGACGGCAAAACGTGCATCAAAACACCGCACTAGCTTGGGGGAATGTAAGATTTTATTTGATTAGGCCATTATTAGACGTCGAGACATTTTTCACGTTGGTGTGGTGTGATGATCCGGTTGTGAGAATTGAGATGTAAGTTAGAATTGAGATATAACTTAAGATATGAAGAATGTAGGTAAATGGTGCAAACGGATACCCCCATAGTTTATCCCATAGGTAAATGTTGCTAGCTGATTGGGGATGGACTTAAGATAAATTTTTTACTCCTTACATAGTAGGGTGACCGCTCTAGGTAGGGAAAACTTGACCGAAAAACCTTAGTCACATGTCGGGAAAATTAACACCAGGTCTTCTAAATTATGGTTTTGAGAATGAAGCCTAAAGTGTTTAAAGTGTATTCAACCAGATTATGCGAGGTAGTAGTTGATCTTGAGACAGTATCATATAATGCCATTTGTATGAGGGCAAGTAACTGCACCTGCATAAGTCACTGCTATAAAGCCAATTCTAATGCCCCAAGTACAAAGTCCCAAGCTGACCCAAGATGGCCCAAATCATCCTGAAAACCATGATTGAGATTACAAGTATCCAAAGTAAGACTTATTAGTGGCTCAAAGCTGTAACTTACAGATGGGATGTCACATATTGAACAAGTGAAGAAAAGTTTACTTAATTGTGAATATCTTGGTTATGCTAACTAAGGTGCCATTAAGGGATACAGATGTTTGTTAACCTTGTTTTTCTTTTTGGAGTTGATCATTTTTGGTACATTTCTTCTTTCTTCCTTGATGAAGAGGTTTTCATACGACATGCACCTTTTACTATAGACTGTACATTATAAAGTCCATAAACATCATTATCATGTATGAAAGCTTGGCCATATATCTTGTAGGAAGAGAGCATGTGTTCCCTTCCATCCTTCATCTTGGTTGATTAGAATACAAAACTTTAATGCTTGGAGCCATGCATGAAAGTTTAGTCATATATCTTGTAGGAAGAGAGCACATGTTCCTTTCATCATGGCTGATTAGAACACAAAACAAAAATGCTTGGTGAAAGTGCCCTTACATTTTTTTTAACAAATGAGTGAAGGTTGTTATGCTAAGTTAGTAAAGAGTAGTTGTGGTATTGTCATTTAGTTACTTCATAGATAAATGTGTTGAGGTATGTTTTATGCCTGCTTTTTTTCAATATAGAACTTTTTGTTTAAAGTAAGCATAATCAGATAGAGTTGATCTACCTTCAAAAGCAGAATAGATTTTTGGCCAACCTCTAGAAGATAGGCCATCTACTTGCTCGTTAACTTTGTTTATTGTTATTGTGTTAATTACCATTATTCTTTGTCTGATTCTTATAAGAGACACTAATTTTGTTTGTGTGTAGTTTTGGTAATATGACTAGTGAATTTCTTCATAGGGATAAGTTACCAATAATATGGGAACTTTGTTAGGAAAGATTTAAGAAGGGGTATGCTGTGACTTGTTCCAAACTGAGATATTATTGATAATCTCTTGAATATTTTCACCAATTTTTCATATTCCAATGAAGACTTGTGTTTGACATCATTTTGTGTTGTTAAGGGCTTATATCTCCGTTCAAGGTTTACTATCAATCCAGACAAGGTTTATCGGATGGCGATGAGAAAACTTAACACGTCTGCTGATATTCTTGAAGTCATGGGTGCTCCACTAGCTGGAACAGATTTAAGAGCATATGTTATGTCAGGAGGCGGTTTAACACTAAAAAACTTCAAAGCAGGCCTCAGGAGCAAGCGATGTTTTCTTATTTTTCCAATACGTGGGTCGGAGATGAAAGGCTTAGTTAGTGTTGAAGTCAAGAATAAGAAAGGCCAGGTTAGTATATCACGTTACTGCTTTTAACACCTTAATGCCTTGGTGCTTTTTCCCCAATAATGCAAGTATCTATGTTAGGTTCAGATTTTGAATTGAAGACAATGTATGCTAATGTCTACTCTAAACAATCTGCTGCATGCAAATTTGTTATAATCATGTGAAATCCAGAAGAACTGGACCCAAAAAAAAAAAAAAAAAAAAAAAAAAAAAAAAAAAAAAAAAAAAAAAAAAAAAAAATTTGTTTGACTAACCTAAACTGCCAATTCACCCATTTATCACCTCTTACTTTTTCATTGTCTTAGTTCTAATCACGGTTCTACTGGTTTTGTTGCAGTATGATATGAAGTTGCTCTCAGTTGACCTTCCAATGGCAGCAGGACCCGATCAACGTTTATTCTTGATTGGAGATGAAGAAGAATATAGAGTGGGTGGTGGGTTGATATCAGAACTAAGAGATCCTGTGATCAGAGCAATGGCAGCAGCTAAGGAGTTTGAAGCTCGTGATTTGAAAGAGGACAAAGAAGATGAGGAAAGAGAACTTGAGGAGGCAGAGAGAAAACAGCGTGAAGAAGTTGAAAAGCTTGAAAGACAGAGTTAGTAGTGATCCCTCTTTCCTCCTACACTTTGTTGTTTTTTCATCTTAGTTTTACAGTGAGCTGTTCATACACCTTGTAATTGGGACAAAGGCCAAACCAAATCGAGTCGAGAATGTCATTAGGATGCGCCGAAAGAATATCGTCTTTCAGAAAAATAAGTTTGAGGTTGGCTGTCAACATTTGTTTTTTGTATAAACGATCGAACTTGACCAACTTTATGGCAAGAATCTAGTGCTAATATGAGTTTTTCAAGAATGAATTGCTCTAAACCTTATTTTTTCCAAGTAGTATTCAGGAAAAAGATTCTGCAATGTCACTCTTTTAACTATCAAAATTCCTACTTATCGTAAATGTTATATGAGTGGATGGATTTGGTTATGCTATTTGCGTACGTTATTTTCTGGTACAAGTTTAACCATCTCAGCCTAAGCCCAATCTCAATTCGATAGGTTATGCTATAATAATCTCAAGTCTAGTTTATATGTTTGGATTTGTTATTGGTCAGATTAATGATGGTCATTTTCTGGTACAAGTTTAACCATCTAAGCCTAAGCCCAATCTCAATTCGATAGGTTGACGAGTCTTCGTGAGTTCAACTCAAAAGCTTGAATAGTTGAAACAAATTTTGTAAGAAATAATGCATAGTTAAGCTTAAGCAAGTTTGATCTGGAGCTCCATTCGGGAGCTAGCTATCAAATAAGTTGGTTTGCATTCTCATATACACAGATATCAAACTCGGCTCGTTATATATTTTTCGTACTAAAATGCTACTCGAACCAGCTCAAATAACTCTAAAACAAAAAGAAAGATCAGATTTAATTATACATTCATCACCAGTCAATGAACATAAACATCTCACTCAGGATCACCTTCACAAAGCGAAGAAACGCCTCAAGAGGATCTTGATGATGCTCAAGCCTATCTCGTAAACGAGCTTTAGCTTGACTAATCTCTTCAACTTCATCCCATGCAACCTTACACTCATCCGAACCATCATTTTTATCACAAATCTCCCTTGCTTTCTTCATTTTAGTCTTCATGATCTCCGTCAACTTCTTCTCTCTATCATACGTCCCCTTATACCTCGCCACCACCTCCATCTTTAACCGCATCTGCTTGTGCGAAAAACTGACTGAAGAAACATTTGATTCATAACCGAATAACGAACATCTGACATAATTTACATCTAATAGTGATCCAACAAAAGAAGTACTTAGGATTGCCATGATTTACATATGTTAACTTCTATAACGACTAATACTAATTTATATCTAATGTGTATTAGTATATCTGTATATGTATATTAAACTTGTCATTGTTATTGTCGTTTTAGTTTTTAGTTGTTTCCGATATCAGTTTGTTTCTTGTGATGCTATATAATAGTAATCTATAAAAGTTTAAAACAAGATCAACTTGTAGATTAGTCCAAGAGTGAACATAGATTATCAACTTTTACTAATTTGATAGCTCATGATACTCTATTTTCTGCATCTCATTACTTTGTAGGTTACGTATTAACAAGAGCATATTGGTCCAATTTGTTTCGATAATTTACTGTTAGAATATTAGTGTGTAATAGTTAGGATATAAGTTTAGGGGGTTAATTGTATTTTAGCTCAAACTTAAGGAGGTTAGTCATGTATTAGGAAAGTTCCTAACCT
>LBNU01031580.1:23203-44153 GCA_014162995.1 Artemisia annua | reverse complement strand
AAACTGCCAATTCACCCATTTATCACCTCTTACTTTTTCATTGTCTTAGTTCTAATCACGGTTCTACTGGTTTTGTTGCAGTATGATATGAAGTTGCTCTCAGTTGACCTTCCAATGGCAGCAGGACCCGATCAACGTTTATTCTTGATTGGAGATGAAGAAGAATATAGAGTGGGTGGTGGGTTGATATCAGAACTAAGAGATCCTGTGATCAGAGCAATGGCAGCAGCTAAGGAGTTTGAAGCTCGTGATTTGAAAGAGGACAAAGAAGATGAGGAAAGAGAACTTGAGGAGGCAGAGAGAAAACAGCGTGAAGAAGTTGAAAAGCTTGAAAGACAGAGTTAGTAGTGATCCCTCTTTCCTCCTACACTTTGTTGTTTTTTCATCTTAGTTTTACAGTGAGCTGTTCATACACCTTGTAATTGGGACAAAGGCCAAACCAAATCGAGTCGAGAATGTCATTAGGATGCGCCGAAAGAATATCGTCTTTCAGAAAAATAAGTTTGAGGTTGGCTGTCAACATTTGTTTTTTGTATAAACGATCGAACTTGACCAACTTTATGGCAAGAATCTAGTGCTAATATGAGTTTTTCAAGAATGTATTGCTCTAAACCTTATTTTTTCCAAGTAGTATTCAGGAAAAAGATTCTGCAATGTCACTCTTTTAACTATCAAAATTCCTACTTATCGTAAATGTTATATGAGTGGATGGATTTGGTTATGCTATTTGCGTACGTTATTTTCTGGTACAAGTTTAACCATCTCAGCCTAAGCCCAATCTCAATTCGATAGGTTATGCTATAATAATCTCAAGTCTAGTTTATATGTTTGGATTTGTTATTGGTCAGATTAATGATGGTCATTTTCTGGTACAAGTTTAACCATCTAAGCCTAAGCCCAATCTCAATTCGATAGGTTGACGAGTCTTCGTGAGTTCAACTCAAAAGCTTGAATAGTTGAAACAAATTTTGTAAGAAATAATGCATAGTTAAGCTTAAGCAAGTTTGATCTGGAGCTCCATTCGGGAGCTAGCTATCAAATAAGTTGGTTTGCATTCTCATATACACAGATATCAAACTCGGCTCGTTATATATTTTTCGTACTAAAATGCTACTCGAACCAGCTCAAATAACTCTAAAACAAAAAGAAAGATCAGATTTAATTATACATTCATCACCAGTCAATGAACATAAACATCTCACTCAGGATCACCTTCACAAAGCGAAGAAACGCCTCAAGAGGATCTTGATGATGCTCAAGCCTATCTCGTAAACGAGCTTTAGCTTGACTAATCTCTTCAACTTCATCCCATGCAACCTTACACTCATCCGAACCATCATTTTTATCACAAATCTCCCTTGCTTTCTTCATTTTAGTCTTCATGATCTCCGTCAACTTCTTCTCTCTATCATACGTCCCCTTATACCTCGCCACCACCTCCATCTTTAACCGCATCTGCTTGTGCGAAAAACTGACTGAAGAAACATTTGATTCATAACCGAATAACGAACATCTGACATAATTTACATCTAATAGTGATCCAACAAAAGAAGTACTTAGGATTGCCATGATTTACATATGTTAACTTCTATAACGACTAATACTAATTTATATCTAATGTGTATTAGTATATCTGTATATGTATATTAAACTTGTCATTGTTATTGTCGTTTTAGTTTTTAGTTGTTTCCGATATCAGTTTGTTTCTTGTGATGCTATATAATAGTAATCTATAAAAGTTTAAAACAAGATCAACTTGTAGATTAGTCCAAGAGTGAACATAGATTATCAACTTTTACTAATTTGATAGCTCATGATACTCTATTTTCTGCATCTCATTACTTTGTAGGTTACGTATTAACAAGAGCATATTGGTCCAATTTGTTTCGATAATTTACTGTTAGAATATTAGTGTGTAATAGTTAGGATATAAGTTTAGGGGGTTAATTGTATTTTAGCTCAAACTTAAGGAGGTTAGTCATGTATTAGGAAAGTTCCTAACCTTCTCAATTGTAGATTCCTTGTTCACCAAGGATTAGGTTTCTCCCCCCCTCATTCTCTATAAATAAGGATGAGGGGTTGAGGTGTTATTTGTACCTTCTTTTCTTACTCACGTTTAATAAACGTTTGAGTGTAAATATCTTGTGTGTGTTGATGCCACTCGGCATTAAGGGATCATAACCCTTTGCCGAGGTCTTGTTGGAGTAGTTCTTGATTCGTGGTTCCGCTCTAGAAACCGGTTTGTTGGATTTCTCCCAACAATTGGTATCAGAGACAGGTTCAAGAAGAACGAATCACACATCGTGGAGAGAGCCAAAACAAGATAAACGAGTGAACCAGGTTTGGTTCGTCGGTTACTGCGCAGCCGTGGGAGAATTGGCGCTGCGGGTTCGTTAACCGTTTGGATTTATACGAAATTCGAACCGTAGGTTGAAGACACATAGATCTAGGATCTCACCGGAGGGATCTTGCATCGAAGCTTTCAGGAAAAAGATATAGGCTGTCGAAGTTTCTGGTGTGGTTGTGTTCTTTATCGTTTTTCGGTTATATTTTGGCTATCGTTGTGTAGATTACAAGGTTCAAGGTTTCTAGGTTTACGAGTCAAGATTACTTGGGCAACAAGGTTCTTGAAGTTTTCTTGCAAGGAGGTGGATCGATTCTCCTAGGGTTATAGGAAATCGTTTTCTTTTGTCACAAGGTTCTTGGAGTTTCGGTTTTTGAGCTTCAAAGTGACAAGGTTTTGCAAGAAGTTTCAACTTCAAGTTTTCGGTTTCTTGGAATTCAAGTCTTGGTGGTTCTTGGAAGACAAGTAAGGTTTAGCTTTATCTTGGGATTCAAGAAAAGTGATTACTTGGAGTACAAGGTATATCAAGGTTGTAGACTTGAGGTGGAAAGATCGAAGCTTTAGGTTTCTCTAAAGGTTAGTAGATCGGTAATTACAAGAAAGCGGGTTTAACACACGGCTTGTGAGACTTGTTGGTAAAGTTGGTTAAAAAGCAATTTGACAAGGTTTGTAGCAAGGTTAAAGAATAATGGCTAGTATGAATACTAGGTTAAACATCGAAAAGCTCGATGGGAATATTGTACAAAAACATGGAGGTTCAAAACAAGTTGGGTTCAAGCAACTTGGTCTTGGTGTTAAAACAAGGTTCCATGGAGTACATGTTCAAAATCGTGTTTGGTTTGAGGTGGAACTGCAGGGAGCTCAGGAAAATCGTGAAGCTGAGGTAATTCAGGAGAGTAACGATCATGCTGCAGTGGCTCAAAGAAAGTTGGAGGTTAAACAACTTGAAGGAAAGACAAACACGGATTGCTTGGTAAATAAGCAGGTACATCTTGGTGCAAAGGTCGGGGCAGACATTATGAAAACCGGAGCACCTGGTCAAGAGGGTGCAGAGGGTAATGCTGCTAAAAGGTATAGAGGTGACAGTAATATGGCTGCTTTAGGAGTTGCTGCAGTGATAGAAGAATATGCACATGAGTCATTGACTTTCAGGGATGCAGTTGCTTGTGAGGTAATTTCCAAGTGGATGGCTGTAATGAAAGAAGATATGGATACTCGGTCTATTATGTGTTTGCTCAGCAACGGTTTCAGGCGAAGCAGTGACGACACTAAAATATATTACTGGAAGTATGCACCAAGTATGTTCATATATCTATTCCTCTATTTATAAGGGGTTTACTTACGAAAGTAAGGCTGAGATCTGAGTTACCAAGGGTTTGTTGGATGAAGCAAAGGAAAATATACTTGGTATGGAGATCTTCAGGACTCAAAGTGGTAATACTCCGAGGGTGTCACGATTCAGGTTTTCCAACAGGATGTCGGTTCGGATATTGTTGGGGGGACACTCTACGCTGTCGTTAAGAGGGTAGTCTGTCAGGGAATCGTGATGAAGAAAAGAAGAGTAAGGGGTCATGTATATATGCAATTGGAAGTCATAAGTATCAAGTTGTCTACACGAGACCTAACATAGCATCTGCGGATGTGGGAATGTTGGATAGGTTTGATCGGGGATTACAGATGGACGTACATGCTCTTGTGGATTCTGACTACGTCATGGGTAGATCAATCACAATGTACGGGTTTATGATACAGGTATGTGCGGTGAGCTGGGATGCTATGTTGCGGCACATGATGGCTTTGTTAACAAATGAAGCGGAGTATATGCCACTTGCTGGAGATTTGAAGGAGGATACATGGCTAAAGGGACTCTCTACAGAGTTAGGATTTGAGCTAAGGTTAGTAGCGGGTCTTGCTACTGGTGCCTTGACAAAGGCGGTCCCCGGTCCGAGGTTCCAGCACTGTTGAAGCTGCTGCGTATCGGAGAAGGCTAACTATTACCACTAAGGTGGAAATTGTTAGAATATTAGTGTGTAATAGTTAGGATATAAGTTTAGGGGGTTAATTGTATTTTAGCTCAAACTTAAGGAGGTTAGCCATGTATTAGGAAAGTTCCTAACCTCCTCAATTGTAGATTCCTTGTTCACCAAGGATTAGGTTTCTCTCCCCCCCTCATTTTCTATAAATAGGGATGAGGGGTTGAGGTTTTATTTGCACATTCTTTTCTTACTCACGTTTATGTTAGAAATAGTGTAGGGTGTGTGATGATCCTGGATATCTTACTAGAATCGTGTAGAGTTCACTTTCCGTATAAAGTATTTCGACCCTATATATGCCTGGGTTGCACGAAATCTCTATCGGGATAATTCTAGAAGAGAAACACTTTGTATCTAGGCACCAGAATACAAAGTAGGAACCAGAGAGAAATTGTATGAATTTTCGTATGTCCAAATGAGACTAATGGACCTGTTTTTAGAAAACAGAAGTTGATGACGGTTATGCGGTTTCATAACTGTTTTTCCTAACAGTCATATCGGTTGGGAAAAGGAGGGGGAAAAACGGGTAAGTCATTTGGAGCACCAAATATACCGTTTGGGCCGGGGCGCTGCCCCGAACCCCGCTGGGGTCTTCGCCCCCAGACCCCGACGAGGGGCGGCCCCCCCTCGACCCCCGCCCGCTGACCTGGCAGCGGGACCCCAGCAAGGGGCTCTGCCCCTTGACCCCGCAAGGGGCGCTGCCCCTTGACCCTGCAAGGGGGCGCAGCCCCCTTGACCCCTGCATTTTAGTCATGGTCTAAAACATATTAGCTCAACGAGTGTGCACTCCACACTTCCCTAACTCGTATCCGAACCGAATATGAAATCTCATTAGCCTCTAGTAAATCGTCATTACCTAAATGGCCGTCGATGACACTAAAATCACCAACAGTTTAATAAACGTTTGAGTGTAAATATCTTGTGTGTGTTGGTGCCACTCGGCATTAAGGGATCATAACCCTTTGCCGAGTCTTGTTGGAGCAGTTCTTGATTCGTGGTTCCGCTCTAGAAACCGGTTTGTTGGATTTCTTCCAACATTTACAGTTTGGAAAATGATTGGGATGCCTAAAAATGTGACTAATTATATGTCTAAATAGATGTGCCAATAAGTTATTTTACGCATGAGGTATTTATGTGGAATGTCAAGAACTGAATGTTTATCAAACTGAGAATCTGCCGAATGAAATTGGTAAAGATTAATGCAACCTAGAACAATTTTTTATCAATTCAACAATCTGCCTCTAATATGTTATCCTAGCTACGCATCTGCACGTGATGTGATATTGGCCTATTGGGAGCTTATAGGAATCAATATCACGAATGGATGGATTTGGTTATGCTATCTGCATACATTTTGGGATCTGCTATACTATTCCCAAGTCTTGTTGCAATATAGATGGATTTGTAACAAATTCGGATTACAAATGGTCATTTTCTAATTTGAATTCAACCATCTAAGTCTGTGCCCAATTTCATTTAGATAGCTTAAACGAGTCTTCATGAACAAAAGACGGAGCTCAACTCAAAAACTCGAATAGCTAAAAAATAGTCGTAAGAAATCATGCATAGTTAAGCAAGATTGATTGGAGCTCAATTCGCGAGCTTATTAATTACTATTGTCAACTTATTCTTGCATGAATTTCATTCTTTTGCATTACTATATATACTTGTTACACATATATCAGACTCAGCTCTTTATATGTTTTGAACTTCTTTCTTGTACTGAAAGGCGATCCCAACCAGCTAAAATAACTCAATGCAAATTTGATGTATCCACAACTCCACAAGTCACCATTGTCGCCACAACTCAAGTATTGTGATCTCAAATCAATCATAATAAACACTACACTCATCAGTATCAGGGTTACCGTCACAAAATGACTCCAAAGGATCTTCATGATGCTCCAACTTATCTCTTAAATGAGCTTTGGCCTGACTAATCTCTTCAACCTCATCCCATGCAACCTTACACTCATCCGAACCATCATTTCCGTCACAAACCTCCTTTGCTTCTGTCACTTTATTCTCAATCATCTCTGTCAGCTTCTTCTCTCTATCATATGTCCCCTTATACATCGCCACCACTTTTATAACCTTTTTTAGTTTCATGTTACGTTTGTAGTTGAATAACGGATATTGTATGTTGTTTAGGTTTGTAAATGATCCGATAAATGGTGTATTGAGAGTTGTCATAGAGATGATTAAGAGTATGTTAACTTTGATGACTTTGTACTAATTTATAAATAATGTGTGTTAGCAGTATATGTTTATTTAGTTGTCATTGTTATTGTCAATTGTTTCGGAATAAACAGAGATTTTGTATCTTATGAAGTTATTCATAGTTATCTTTTCAAGTGTATATAACAACTTATGAAGTTATTCATAGTTATCTTTTCAAGTATATATAACAACTTGCATGTTGATCATTGTTATTGTTGATATTCTCATAAGTTATAGACTGAATACAGGTTCTAATCTTCCACAATGTTTGTCAGGTTATGTATTAACAAGAGTGTATGGAAGGGCTAAGGTCCAAATTGCTTTAGGAATTTAATATTTTATTTACGGACGAAATTTACGTGGAATGTGATTGGAATCAAATTGTGGGCAACTCAGGATCCCCATCATTGTCGAAAGGTGACACCCCATATGATACTCTCTTCACGAGTTGTACTATGTGAGTAACTTGTTATATACCTTTATATTGTCCCGTCATACTAAACGTGGTACTTAATTACTATAAGTAGCATCTATGCTTCCCGTCAGCATAAAATTGCTTAATCCTTGTTACAGGTGACCTTGAAATTAATTGGTTGGATCAGATTTGGGTAGAATATAGTACAGTATATTACAAGAGAACCATGATGATGGCAGTAGCAAGCTTTTAGGAGCTATCAAGTATTCCACCTGGCAATAATTATAACTTATAAAAAAAGGTGATATTCCTAAGCTGAAGCAGTGGTGGACTTTTAAGATCAGTACTAGTGTCTAGCAGCATGAGTATGCTCACTTGATGTTTTCCCGCTATTAATATGATATTTAACTCGTAACCACTCGATTAATTCCCAAAACATAGGACATGATAAAATGATGCTAAATCTTGGTCTGTCAGCTTTGATTGCATTTTTGGTCCCATTGAAACATGCACTACTTATTAGTCCACTTTTTGTCATGGTGTGTTGGTATTAAATGATTTAAAATAATGAAGGTAATTCATCATATAATGTGGGAAGTAGACACTAGTACTATTCTTCTTAAGTATGCTTACCCTTTATTGAAACAAAGGATACTGCATTGGATTCTTGAAATATTATACTATTGTGGCTTTATGGCTAAGAATTTATTGACCTTTTGCAGGACAAAGGAGTGTGCTTTTGCTTTATCTTTTTATCAGCACTTCTTCTTTACTTGAGCTTCAGATGCTTTCTGTTCAGTGACCTCTTCTGTAGTTTGATTTACCTAACTAGAAAATGTTTACTATTGGCTCGTAAATAAAGTTGGCGATATTTGTACTATAGATTTCTTGCTTGTTAATCTATCGACTTAAATAGTCGAACGGATGTCAAAGATGGATCTCAATCACCTTTATCATTACATAATGAAATGATTCTTTATTTCTTTGAAATTGTTTATTCCTGTGAATTTAAAGCTTTCACTTTCTAATGCAAAAGCTAAAGCTAAAATAATTGTTTTCTGCTTTTTCCATATGGAAAAAGTTAAGAAGTCCAACACAATATGGACCAGTCTCACCAAAGTTTGAATCTTTACCTTCAACGGTTTTAGTCACTCCTATCGTCATGTTCAAGCTAGGTAATTAATAATTTCCTCTCCTTCTTCTTTCCTATTGATAGCTACTCGGATTTTAGTTATTTAAGCTTTCTATTAAAGCTTGTGAAACGATTTTTCATACTTGTTTTGCAACCAAGAAATAGTAGAGCTACTGAGATCAAAGGTTCATATTTATGTCGTTGCACATAACCATCCAATGAAACTTCAGTTTAAAGTAATCGCTGCCATTCTTTTCCTACTACACAATCTTTGTGTGATAACTGCTGACTTGAAATCTGACGCTCAGGCGCTTCTTCAATTCGCTTCAGCAGTCCCACACGTAAGAAAACTAAACTGGAATTCCACTGATCCTATCTGCAGTTCTTGGGTTGGCATCACTTGCAACGATGAGGGAACACGTGTTATAGCTATTCATCTCCCGGGTCATGGTCTATTCGGTCCAATCCCGTTAAACACTATTGGAAAACTAGATGCTCTCAGAATCTTGAGCCTAAGATCTAATTTCCTTAACGGGTCTCTTCCTTCTGATATACCCTCCATTCCTTCCCTCCAGTTTCTTTACCTTCAAAACAACAACTTTTCTGGAAACATCCCTCAAACGTTAAATAACTTGACCCGTTTGACGGCTTTGAACCTCCAGTTTAACTCATTTACAGGACCCATTCCTGAGCTAAACCTTACCAAGCTCCTTCTTTTAAATGTTAGCCATAACTCGCTCAACGGTTCAATCCCGTCTTCCCTCCAAAAGTTTCCAGTTTCTTCATTTGAAGGAAATTCTTTCTTATGTGGGACCCCATTAAGTCAATGTTCATTTCCAACCATTTCACCATCCCTACCTGTACGCCCGACTGAACATAAAAAGAAACTCAGTATTGCTGCGATCCTAGGCATTGTTATTGGCGGATTAGTACTCCTTATCATACTCGCCATATTCTTGTTTTTCTTCTTGAAGAAGAAAGATAAAGATTCTGTTAGTGAGTTAACCATAAAGGCGGTCCCACCTGGGAAAAACGAAAAATCTGATGACTTCGGGAGTGGAGTTCAAGCAGCCGAGAAGAATAAGTTGGTATTTTTTGAAGGGAGTAGTTATAGTTTTGATCTTGAGGATTTGTTGAGAGCATCAGCTGAAGTTCTTGGTAAAGGTAGTTATGGAACAGCTTATAAGGCTATACTGGATGAGGGAACGACAGTGGTAGTGAAACGAGTAAGGGAAGTCGGGGTTGCTAAAAAAGAATTTGAACAGCATATGGAGTTCGTGGGGACGATAGGACGACACCCAAACATCGTGCCACTGTGCGCTTACTACTATTCTAAAGACGAAAAGCTTCTTGTTTATGAGTACATGATAACTGGCAGCCTATCTGCACTATTGCACGGTATGTAAAGATCCTTGGGTAATCAGTAGTTTTAGCATATTGGACGGGTCGGGTAATAGGCCAAATGGTTATTTCAGTACAGGTTGGTTGGGATGAAACACTTTTTTTCCAAAAAAAGATTTTTTTTTACAAACAGTTAGTAGGTTCTATGTGTTTAAGTACACTTTGGACTTCAATATATGTTCGACCCATTTGACGCGTTTACTTTTTGCCCGACCCGTTGATAATATATGGCTAACATTTACCACCTTTACTAATCAGTTGTATCATACAATTCTACAACTCTATTTATTTTAGTCTAAAGAACTTATGTAACACCATTTTATTTGACAGGAAACAGAGATATAGGAAGAACTCCGTTAGATTGGGAAACAAGAGTGAAGATATCACTTGGAGCTGCAAAAGGAATATCGCATATCCATTCAGAAGGAGGTGCAAGATTTGCTCATGGCAACATCAAATCTTCAAATATCCTTCTAACCGCAGACTTCAATGGCTGCGTTTCCGATCTTGGCTTAGCTCCCATAATGAACTTTCCTCTCACAAAACCTCGGTTCATTGGCTACTACGCACCAGAAGTTATAGAAACACATAAATTCACTCACAAATCAGATGTTTACAGCTTCGGAGTCCTACTTCTCGAGCTTTTGACAGGTAAAGCTCCTCTACCATCATCAAGCCATGATGAGGTGGTTGATCTACCAAGGTGGGTCCGGTCTGTGGTTAGAGAAGAGTGGACTGCGGAGGTGTTCGATGAGGAATTAATGAAGCACCCACATGTTGAAGAAGAGATGGTGCAGATGCTTCAGATTGGGCTTGCTTGTGTGGCTCGGGTCCCTGATAATAGACCATCAATGGATGATGTTGTCAAGATGATTGCTGATCTAAGGTCTTCGGATTCATCTGAACATCGGGCTTCTTCAGAGGATAACAGGTCTAAAAGTTCAAATGTGCAGACTCCATAACAATCGATGATCTGGAGTTGTAGATGATATTAGATGGTTGTGTTATTTTTAGAATTTTCAGTTTTGTAGTTGATTTCCAAATTCAGTGGTTGTATGATATTCATAAGTCATAATTATATATTGTTCTTACTTCTTCCTCTGATATATCTGAGAAATTTTGTTCCGACATGTTTTATAGAATTATAGGAGAAGTGAACATGTTGCTTTTGGTTTTACTTTGTCTAATGGGTCAAATACTCATAGATGATAGAACTATATGTCAACGGCATTGCTGAAATGGAAATAGGTTGAGCGGGTCTCTAAAGTCACCAAATGCTTCGAACGCTATGAATCCTTCATTATTGTTTCATCCATGATTATATCTAACACATTGCTCAAGTATAGTCAATAATAGAAAAGAGAAAGTGCGTTTGCATGTCGACCCAAAACACTTTTCTTTTTATCTTTTAGTCTTGATTGATGTATGTAACTTAAACAGGAAAAAAGCAAAAAAATGGCTCATGCAGGTCTCGAACCTGCGACCTTCGCGTTATTAGCACGACGCTCTAACCAGCTGAGCTAATAGGCCACATGTTTCTTATTTTCGTGAATATATACAAAGCTTCAATTGCACTATATGCTTTGACAATCCTTGACATTCTGTATTTCTGCAATTTTTAGCATAAGAAAAAGTCATTTGTTTTTTTAAATAAGCACTTTTTCACATCTTTTGTTTCCGGGCACGCAGAGGTATATGTTTATCTTTTTGCAGACGTTTTTGCAGACGTAAGTGTTTCTTTTCACTTCTAAACTCTAATCTATAACACATGACATTTTCCATCATGTAACTAATTTATAACACATGACATTTTACGTCGTTAAGTTATTCAATCAAAATTCGTTATATTTTCCATCATGTAACTAATTTCTCTATTTGAAATAGAAATTTGGACGCATCTCATCACTAAATCTGCTTCATGTAGTATACACGACTACGGTTTCATGCAACTTTATAACGTGTCTTTTTTTTTAAAAAAATTTACAATGTATGGTCAATTCTGGATCAATCAGGCTCATCGAAACGTTTTGTATTTTAATCGATAGCTAACCAACTGTGTATCATAGATAACATGGTCAGAGACGGACCCAGGAATTTTGGATGGGTGTTGCACAAATTTTCTAAGACAAGTTTTGCATAAAAATTTTCGATCATAAGTACTAAAATTTGAAACATAAAGAAGATTTGGCATAAACTGAAGTAGCACTAAATATTATCGGGGGTTGCACGTACTAAAAACACGACACTTTTCAAAAAATTTACACTTCGTGACACAAAATCGGGTGTGGCCCGTGCCACACCCGGCTCCTAAGTGGGTCCGTCCATGAACATGGTTCCACAAGGAACTATCTCGCATGAACCACTCTAAATTTAAATGAGGTTCATAGTAAAAACACTATTATGTTTTAACGGACTTTAAATTATAAGCGGAGAGAAACCGATATACCAAAGTTACCAAGAACACAATTTTATTCAACTACGTAAGATCGTTGTATGATGTTATGCTATAAAATAAGTTTTGATTACCAGTTCTCATATATTTGTTATGGACAATAAGCATTTACGGTTAGTTTTAATGTTTCTCTATACTAACAAGTAAGATCAACAAGAAAAACAGAAAAATGAAGGGTTTGCATTTAAGATTTTTGTTAAGACATTTAAATTTGATACCAAATTAAAAGCTCATATCAGCGAGTAAATATAAAAAACACTAAAAGAATTGGCCCATGCAGGTCTCGAAGCTGCGACCTTCGCGTTATTAGCACGACGCTCTAACCAACTCAGCTAATAGGCCAGCTCTGTTGATCTAAATTTACAGATTCTCAAAATCATTACTAGTTTCTATATTACACTAAAACTCCAACTCAAGTGAATAGAATTGATGATTTGACATACAACATATTGCTACATGCATGTGATAAAGAGCTAATGAAATTATAGCCATATCATATATTCTAGGTATGAGTATGACCAACAGATACATAAGCCTCAACTAATATGTCACACAGGATCAAAGGATTCGAGAAATTTGGACTATGATCACTTTCTATAACGTATACATTTGAAGGTGGCCATTTTGCGATCATCTTATCTTGTTGCTCTGGTTTCACCACTCTATCACACAACGTCTTTATGTATACCCGCGGCACTTTTTCTGCACCCTCGTTTTCTTTCCTGAACTGAGCACTTTGAAACGCATAAAGGGGTCCTGGTTTTAGCAGCATTGTGGCTAATGTAACATCCTACAAGGTAAAGTCATTTGAAAAATTATGTGTACTCGAACCAAAACATATATGTTATTTCTAAACTTGTTTCTAAATGTAAAAAAATGATCAATCAAATATACTAAATACCTCTCGAGGGCTCATATGATAGATAACATTTTGCTGTAATTCTTTTTTGACTATCGCGCTAGTAGGAGGTTTATCGGGTCCTAAACCATATTCCAAATCATAAACATCGCCATATTCTGATACATCAGGGACACCCTAGCAAATTTGGATCACGTAAAATATCTAAGTAACGTTACCAAAAGAATGCTTATAACGTATTTTCAAAAGTTACAAGTTAGTTGATTCTACTTACATCTTTAATATCTTGCTCAGTCAGAAATCCGGATTTTAGCATTGTGGCTGCAATATAAACAGTGAGGCTAATCTTATTTGGAAACTTATGAGTAGCATCTGTCACGCTTAGTCCTCCTGCACTATGCCCTACCAAAATCACCTGCAATTGCCACTCGTAAGTTTTCATTTCATAATAACATGTTCAAGTACAATAAACATTTGTACGTACGTGTTCATGGTCAGACAACGATGACAAGAAGTCGATAAGAGGCTTGTTATATTCATCAAAAGACAGGATCTTGTTGGGGTCAGATGGATCTATTCCTGCACTTTTGAGGTCTAAACACGTGACGGAGTATCCATAGCTTTTCATAAGGCATTTAACCTTGTACCAACACCAGCTTCCACCACCTACACCATGAATGAACACAAAGTGTGGCTTCTCTAACTGTATCTCCATGGATTTGCAGTGATCAAGTAACAGTAGTGATTCCTTGTAAGAGCCCATAAAGAATGAGCCCTTTGCTCCAACGATTCCAAGATTCTTGATTTGTTGTGAACAGGGGTCGTAAAGATCAAGCGTGGCAGGCTCTTCACCGTCCTTCCAAGCTTCACATATAGGTTCACCACTCTTCCTAAACCCCAATATCTTACCTACATATGCGCCAATTGTTAATAGCTTTCTGAAAGATGAATCATGCTCCATTACCCATACACCACAAGAAAGTGCTTCCTCGACCATAGTGTATCCACAAACAACAAGAGAATCCCTTAGCTTACAAATGGACATGAAGAAACGTCCATGTAGCTCGTTTGTTAAGCTATCCGGTAGGTCTAGCACTCTAAATACCTTGGTAATCAAATCAAATGACACAAGCATATGATTTGGGGTATATTCACCATCAACAGCATAGGTCACTTCACAAGCACCCCAATAAAAAAACCTATCTATAACAATATGAGTTGAATTGTTAAATTGAATTGATTGACGAGGCGAATTACTACTTGGAATCACATTCCAAACCCCCGAACTCAATGTAAAAACTTCAACACTCCAAGTGTAATCATATGAATATGTTAATTTCACAATGGTAGGATCTCTAGTAACCGGACAAACCCCAAAACCAATAGTAGGAAAGCAAATATCATTAGTGTTGTTAACGATACCAAGTGATTTTCCAATTGAAGGGTTCCAAATAACAAACACATATTTTTTATAACCTTTATGGAAACCAAAACCATATAAACACAGCAATCCATGACACGCACCAACAACTTTTTCAATAGAACATTGTTTAATCTGCGGAGAAACAACAAGAGATGGAGCAACCTTAAAAAGATTTTCATTGTTATCATCATCATCTACAAAACAAATGTACTTTGCCTCAACATCAGAAGCATATTCTTTGTAGCTTAGAATACTACAACTATGCGGCTGCGTATGGCGGGCGCCGTAACTTTTAATAAACTCAAAGCTTTCTATAAAAGATTTCCATTGTTTTGAAACTGTCCTGAACCGAATCAAAGGCTTCACGGGAAGTCTTTTGATGATTTCTATTTGGATGTCAAAAGGAATGCAGTAATCTGACATCTTTTTTCTTTCTTTCTTCTTTCTAGGGTTTATGTTACTAACAATTTGTTATATAGGAATGACCTCAACAAGACTGTTTGGGCTTTTTCACACATTCATGGACCGGGTAAAAACCATAAAATTTACGTAGTTTTTTTTATTTAAAACTTTTTGTTTTTCCCCTTTAGTTTTGGCGCATTATAACTTCCAAGTACAATATGAATTATATGATTTATAAAAGTTACACTTTTAACTCATAATATTCAAATATTAACATATACCTCAGTTTAAGTTTTGACTCATAGTTACGATATGTATTTTTTTTTTCATGCTCAGCGGGCTCAACCAAACAGCTTCTCTAAAATAGTAAGATGCTTAAATTACACGGACACGACCATAACAAACCGACCAAAGAATCAACTTATTACACCGGTGAACCGATCCTAAGACCTACTACAACAATATGTTTCTGAACAATATGTTTCCGGTAATCCCCGTAAGTTAAAAATATGAGTTATAACAAAAGTATTTACTATCTAAAATCAAATTTCAGTTTATAATATTACATGTATTCTCATTGCCTCACCAACTGCACCCATGCATGAATAATGTTTGACTTTATAAGTAAAGACCAGAAAAAAAGTCAGACTACTATTTAAAGACACAGATATTCATGTATTGCGAAATGCTATCGACTGTTGCAAAAAATAAAAGGAACTAGTAATCTCATTGACACATTGCTAGCAAAAGAAATCTATGATTTACTACATGTATTGCGACTAAAAGAAAGAATCAAGATACAGTTATAGTTCAGCAAACCACACTTTGCTTCGCAATTCATGAATGAGTAAAACTACAAATTTAAAATAACAAAGTCAAACCAATGAGTATGATGTGATGGTTATATGAAACAACAGTAGTATGAACAAAAATATGAATTAGTAATCTCTTTGACACATTGCAGATTCGGTCAACTCAAAAAGTCAAAACAGCTTGTTCTGCAGGCAATAAATGCTTCTACCTCACTTTTCTTCTTTCTGAAATAACTTCGCACTGCCTTTCACCTTCTCGTTCAGTTCCGCCATTTTCAATGTTAGTTCATTGTTCACTTTATCTACATCATCAACCAAAGAACGTACCCCAACATGCACAGCTTGCAGTGAATTCAAACGGGTCTCTAGTTCTTGGATTAAATCGTCTTTAGTGTAATCTTCATTTTGAAGTGTCTCAAGCTGTGCACTAAGACCAATTTTCTCTACCTTCAAAGTGTTCAAACGTTCAATCAAATCACTGAATGACTTACATTTTGACTCAACTTTCACTTTTAACTTTCCAACATCGTCATTCCAAATATCCTCTTTCAACTTATTCATTGCTTCCATTTCTGATATCACAACCTTGTACTCATCAATCTTTCTGTTTACCTTTGTGGTTTGATCTTCGCGTATTGCCGTCTCAGTAGCAATTCTCTGTAGTAATTCATTAATTGTTTTTGAATGAGATTCAATCTTCTCGTATAACGAGTCCAGAACTTGTTGATCTACTTGACCTTGATTTTGCTTCAGTTGTGAAATTACAATTTCTGATATTACTAGTTTCTTTTTGGAATCTTTTAACTCTTCTTCCATTGATGCAACTCTGTTACCAATGTTTTCAACCAATAGTAGAAGTTCATTCCGATCTTTCTCTAGCGTACGCACCTTTGATTCCTCAGTGGCAAGTTCTGCAGCTAGTCGTAAGATCAAATTGTTGGCAAAAACCAGCTCAGCCGACTCCTGTTGTGGCGAATCTGATTCACTCTCTGGAACCTCTAGCTTAAACTTAGTATTTTCGTCTTCTAAGATTGTAATCTTTTCATTCAAACTACCAACCTCTTGTTCCAAATCGGAAAGCCTTTTAAGTAAAGCCTCACTGGTTTCTTTTACGTTCACCTCATCATTGATGACTTTTTCTTTTAATGAGCGATGCTGATCTGCCAATGCAGTATGCCTGCTAGATAACTCAGCTAAACTTGCTGTCAAGTAAGACCTCATTTGATCATCATCTTCTNAGCCTTTTAAGTAAAGCCTCACTGGTTTCTTTTACGTTCACCTCATCATTGATGACTTTTTCTTTTAATGAGCGATGCTGATCTGCCAATGCAGTATGCCTGCTAGATAACTCAGCTAAACTTGCTGTCAAGTAAGACCTCATTTGATCATCATCTTCTTTTTTCGTGTTAATAACTTCTTCAACAGACTGCTGGAACCCTGATTTCCAAATATTTAAAGGTCAATTATTTTAAAAGATTAAAACTACAGCACCAACATCAAATAAGTAATATATACTATAAGTTAAACAGAAATGGTACACATCCTAATACGACTTCACCTTTAACACGTTCTTCAACTATCTCAGGACTAATCCGACTGTCCTTGGGTTTTGAATGCAATTCTGAATTCACACCCGCCATTTAAGAACAACTGCACTATAATACCTGAATATCATAACATAAGATTGAGTCTAGATTTTAAGACTAAAATAAGCTATATCAGTTATGCGTGAGACTGGTTTAGTAATAGGTACAACAAAGTTTTAAGTTCTAACATCGGTAACAACCAATCAATATTAAGGCATTCGTGTGTGGTAAAATATCAGGTTCAACTTATCATGATGATCATAAGAAATTTTATCTACTACCGCATACTCAATATCATGATTGAGGCATTCGTGTGTTTCAATGAGATAAAACAGATATTAGGCTGTCTGTTTTGCTGTAGAGACCCGAGAATCATCATGTGAAACACATATATGAACCTACACCTGTCATTTGCCCCCAATCTATCAGCGATTATATGCAATGAATTCAAGATCAACACTTTCACATTCCTTAAACCTATCGTGATAAACAATACGTTATACACATCCACTAAACCAATCATTCTGAATCAGAACCATAAACGTTCATAATCGTCGTCATTTCATTTACAATATTTCATGTTTATATCTAAATATCCAAATTCTTTTAAAAATCAAAATCAGAAAAACAAACAAGAATCATAACAAGAACATCTAAATAACATCTTTCACATAGCGGAATCATATCAACATGGTCATATAAACAACGTCTTCACAGTTTGAAATAACAGAATCATAAATGATAATAGTAAAAATAATCAAGAATAAACTAGAACACCTAAAATCAGTACTAATAATGATCAAGATTCGATCTTTAACAACAGATACAAGAAACCATGAACGAAACCAAGATTAAAGAAAGAATTGACGAACCTTTGATGAAAATTAAACTGGTTCAAAAAGAATTGATTAACAGCTTTAGTAATCAGTTAACTTGACGAGAACATAAGAGAATAAGGCTAATGTGTGTTTTACAAAGTGATTATGAAAAGAGGTATAAATTGAAGATAAAAAATAATATGAAAGGGTTAGTTAGTTACCCGCCATTTTGCCTTTAAAAATGTGTTGTTTACTAATTGTGTTGTTGTATAGTGTGTTTAAATAAAATGGTGTACTTTACTTGTGTTTGAGTAAATTTTTAGTTTTAAAAGAATGTAAATTTTGAAAGAGCATGTTACTTAATAATGTTATATTTCAGTTTACTTAACAAGTAACTTTCTTGAACATTTTACTGCGAAAAAAAAACTCAATTTTTCCAGAAAATTTTTCTAAGGAAACAAAAAACATGTTCAAAGCCATGTTTTCCTAAAAAAAAAAAATGATCTAGGAAATAGAAATTTGACTTTTCTATTTTACTACATGAATTCAGAAAAGTGAAATGTGCACTTTTCTATATTTTTCCTCTCAACTCTCCCAAAACACATCATCAAAACATGATATCAAAATTTTCTCTCACTTTTCTAAAGAAAAAGCAACACATTCAATTTTTTGAAAAATGAAAATGTGTCAAGTAGTTATTAAAATAGATACAATGTCTAGAATAAAAATAGAAAATTCTTGGAGAGCATAAATCATGATTTGATTTTAAACATTAAAAATCCAAAGCATGATCATTCTTTTGACTGCAGAAATTTAAAGTTTTAAACATAATACTCAAATGCTATAAAACCAAGTTTAAAAGGAAAGAACCAAAACATATGGTTTAATCAAAATAAGAACTCTATAACATTTAACTCTATTATATATTATTTGATATTACATTAAAACTCCAACTCAAGTGAATAGAATTGATGATATGACATACATCATATTAATGGCTACATATATGTGATAAAGAGCAAATGAAATCATAGCCATATCATATATTCTAGGTACAAGTATGACCAATAGATACATAAGCCTTAACTAATATGCCACACAGGATCAAAGGATTCGAGAAATTTGGACTATGATCACTTTCTATAACGTATACATTTGAAGGTGGCCATTTTGCGATCATCTTATCCTGTTGCTCTGGTTTCATCACTCTATCATACAACGTCTTTATGTATACCCGCGCCACTTTTTCTGCACCCTCGTTTTCTTCCCTAAACTGAGCACTTTGAAATGCATGAAGGGGTCCTGGTTTTAGCAGCATTGTAGCTAATGTAACATCCTAAAAGGTAAAGACAAGTGAAAAATTATGTGTATACTTGAACCAAAACATATATGTTTTTTCTAAATACATTTATAAACGTAAAAATGATTAATCAAATACTAAATACTACCTCTTGAGGGCTCATATGATAGATAACTTTTTGTTGTAATTCTTTTTTGACAATTGCACTAGTAGGAGGTTTATCGGGTCCTAATCCAAATTCCAAATCATAAACAGCGCCATATTCTGATACATCAGGGACACCCTAGTAAATTTGGATCACGTAACATATCTAAGTAACGTTACTAAAAGAATGCTTATAACGTATTAATTTACAAAAGTTACAAGTTATTTGATTCTACTTACATCTTTAATATCTTGCTCAGTCAGAAATCCGGATTTTAGCATTGTAGCAGCAACATAAACCGCTAGCCTAATCTTATTTGGAAACTTACGAGTAGCATCTGTCACACTTAGTCCTCCTGCACTATGACCTACCAAAATCACCTGCAATTACTACTCGTAAGTTTTCATTTCATAATAACATGTTCAAGTACTATAAACATTTGTACGTACGTGTTCATGATCAGACAACGATGACAAGAAGTCGATAAGAGGCTTGTTGTAATCATCAAAAGACAGGATCTTGTTGGGATCAGAAGGATCTATTCCTGCACTTTTGAGGTCTAAACAGGTGACGGTGTATCCGTAGCTTTTCATAAGGCATTTAACCTTGTACCAACACCAGCTTCCACCACCTACACCATGAATGAAAACAAAGTGTGGCTTCTCTAATTGTATCTCCATGGACTTGTGTGAATACTTTTTGTTGTTGTTGTTTTGCTTGGGCATCTTTATTGATATTGTACGCCCCAATGCATGTTACCACATGGCACATCCATTGCATTTTGCTATAAAAACATATATATCCACCGACCTTTATTTAATAAAAACTTCTATTTTGGGAAAATGTCTATATTTAGACCAGGGGTAATAAACAAATATCCATGCCATTAAATATGAAACGAAAACTACATAATACTGACAATTAGTTGAACTAAATTAAAACACAAATTACTATAAAAACAATTAAACAAACACATGCAACGCTTTATTATAGTACGTGACATTTTCGTGGTTTCACGTTTGTTTTGCATAAACAAGTTAAGTTATCTTTTGATCACTTGTATAAAGTCGATAGAATAGTGTTATAACGATAACTTATTTTGGTAAGTAAAAGTCTTATAACTATAACTAGCATGCCGCTTATGTATCTTCTATTACGAATGATATATTTCAAAGCTAGTATAAAACAAGCTAAGACCGATAACGTATAGATGTTAGTGGTCAAAACCCATCAAATACACGTTAAAATAAAGCCCATTCACTCGGATAAGCCCAATCATATACACAAACATTCACAAGTCGCAATGTCCAGAGAAGGTCTCGCAGGCCGCATTCACACATGCGTAGACAGTTATCACCCGGTGGTTATAGTAGGAGAGACACAAACAGAACATAGAGCAGACATGTTATATATGCCCCGTATGAGTCCAAGAAAGGAGGACACCTATCATCTTTGTCTGCCAATCACGTGGTCTACCCTATAAATACAGGGCTCGTTATTAAAGTAATTAACATTTGAATTATTAATAAACTTACGTTTTAAGAGTTATTCTCTTGTTAAAGTGAATGGTGCAATGAGGTTTGGCAGGGGCTTTTTTTCTCAATGGCG
>LBNU01031580.1:4928-22740 GCA_014162995.1 Artemisia annua | reverse complement strand
ATTATTCCCAAACAAAACCTGATTGCACGTTTAGAAAAGCGAAAGTTGTTGAAACAATAAAACCAATCACTATATGAGATAAAGTCGTGAACCTCCAAATCCCACCAAGGAGCAACCTTGAGCATTAATTGACGAACTACATGACAAGAAAGTATAAGATGCGAAGTGGACTCCACGGCAATACTACAAAGAGGACATAGAATTTAGGGGATATCAAGACCACGAAGAGAAATATTCAACCCCGTGATAAGCTTATCAATACAAACTCTCCAAGCAAAAATATTAATCTTAATGGGAATAACTTTTACCCATCTAGTAGGGACTCCCACCTTAGGCAGTAAAGAGTCGTCAATAAAGCAACGAGGTGAAATAAGCCGATTTCACCGAAATCTCTCCCAAGGAATCTAACCTCCAAACCTATCTATCACTAATTTGTGGAAGGACAATAAAAGACATACTATCAACGAGAAGCTTGAGCTGCTCTTCTTCAATACCACCACGAGGATGTCTTCTAAAGGAAGAAATAAGAGAGGAGTCCCTCGACTTGACTACCACACTAGAATGTTTTTCCAATTCCAAAGAATATAGCCTCGGGTACAAATGCTTCAAAGGAGTATCGACGAGCCAAACATCATCCCAAAAAGAAGGAAGGTTAATGCCCTTATTAGAGAGGGTTCTAAACTCACATATGATATCAATCCAAGGAGATCTTCTAGAGAAATCATGAGGGCTGTCAAGAGCCCCTTGAACACCATACATAACCTTTAAAATTTGGGACCAGAAGGACGAGCCATTAGGGATGAAATGCCAAGTCCATTTAAAGAGAAGGGCACGTTTAAGAGCAAAAAAACTAGAAACACATAACCCTTCATTTTTCTTAGAAGCCAAGATTTTCTTCCACCTAACTAAAGATAATCCCCTATCTGATTTTTCCACACCATTGAAAATATTCCTGTGATTCGCTTCCATTTTATTAAGAATACTCATGGGAACTTTAAAGATGGACATATGATAAAGCGGTAATGAACTCAAAATCAATTTGATTAAGGTGAGACGACCACCAATGGAGAGAGTTTTCACCAAATGGCTTTACTCCCACTACAACAACAATACCTATTTCACAACTTCTGAGCTCTCGGTAGTTCCTCACAACAAACACAAATGATGTAACCAACCTAACCAACAAAACAACCACCATAATTGGCGTATGACTCACCACCACACTTACCATCACAAACATCACAAACTGAGTCTTCTCATGTCGGAAAAGGAAATAAAGAAATCCGAGAGATAAGAAAACCAACATTACACATACCTGTTAAGAGGAATAAAGACTTTTGGTCGAAACTTACATACAAATGCACGAGGATGAAAGACTTGGTGTGGACTGAAATTCAAAAACATTTTGGCAAAAAGTTCATGGTGAATACAACCGCCATGCATCCTTCCCACATACCAAGGATATAATAATGGGAAAGTAGACAACGTTAACACGTGATTGCAGCAAGTTCGCTGGGATTTTCGCCAAATATGAACGTCTTAGTGGTGAAAACGATTCGATGTGGCTAACTTGTTATAAAAAAATCTCCGAAACTTGGGGGTTTGCGTTGTCCACTTTGAAGCATGGGATGTCTTGAAAAATTATCACAAATGGCGTGGTGCCAAAGTCATTATTCCCGGAAGACACATTTGTACGGATGATGACGTTGAAGAACCGAATGAGCTATTTCGAAATGATCCGCAACCACGTCCTCCCTGCACCCAAGGCCTTCCAAGAGAGAAAAATCGGACTCTACAAAGCGGCGGGATCTTCGTCAAGTAGGGAAGCTTTCAATGAAATGGTCGAGGAAGAGTTGCGATAATGACGTGTTAAAAAAGATGATTATGTCGCGACTCAAAAGAAATCTGAGAAATTGAGGTTTCTTGGTACTATCGAGTGGATGATGTCGGAAGATGCGACTCCTATCAACAAAATCAAAGACGAGATCCGAGCAAAATATTTTTAGTTTTTATGCATTTGTTGTATCGTATTTTTACTATATCGTGTTTGAATTTTAGTTTAAAATGTGTTTGTTATAGTAAAGAAAATGAAAAAAAGAATGGAATATATTGGCTCTTATAACAACATAGCTTGGGAGTGTGTTTTAGTTATAGAAGTATTATTAGCTGTGTGTTAAGCTGGCAATCTAATAACAGTTATTGAGTTGCCATTGTACCTAGCTCTCTTAGAGTTTTATTCGTTGAAGGTTTTATCCTCGTTTATCAATTCATAAATTAAGGTTAACAAAATTCATTTCCACGTCTTGCATCAAATGATTACTCTAAGAAAAGTTATTACAAACGTATCAATACAGTTAATTAGGATTTATGTAATTACTTAATTTGAAAAAGATATGCAAAATCTTAACATTAAATAATAATTACTCCAAATCCAAAAGAAGAAAAACAATGAATGAATTATTATCAAAAGCATTAAAAAGAATAAAAAAATTATTCCCGCTACACAAAATTCAAAAATTTTGAAAAAAACGCCTTGAGCAGCCCAAAATCACAAGTGGGCCTTCCAATAATTGCTGTCTATTAGCTGTCTCCACTCACATGAAAAACCATTTTAACCCAAATTCCCAAACATACCCTTAACCATCCCTTCATAATTCCCAAAAATTTGAAAATAAAAGGGGTAGTATAGTCAGTTTAAGTTTAAACGGGCTTGAAGGCGGGTAACATCGGGTCCCTAAAATACGGAGTTTTCTTCTTGGTGTTCACCCGTTTCTCATTGTCTTTGTTCATTACTACAGTAGTATTTTCATTTCATTATTTGCTCACTTACTTTTATACCTAAACCCATACTTTGGTTTTATCATTTGTTGGGTGGTTATTGTTTCGAACAATTATCTGAAATCAATTTTAGTGATCGTCAAAGGTTAGTCAAATACTAGTTTTTTGAATTTTGGTTACTTGTTATGCTGTTGGATTTGATTGAAATGGTTTGTTTAGTTGTGGATTTTGTTTTTGTTTTTCCGTTTCTAGAGAAGAGTTAGAGAATTTTGAAAACCCGTTTAGATGGGGTTATATTTTATGCTTTTTTAAAAAAAACTGAAAAGATTACCTCGAATTGTGACGGTGGGTGGCGATGGCGATGATGGAAGGTGGAGATCTTACCAATGGTGATTAGGTTTAGATTGAGAAATACCGTCTTTTTCTGTTAGAGAGAAAAAAGTGGAGATGGGTTGATTGGGGTTATAAAATTTTTCTAGTTAAAATTTGGAAACTCTGAATTTTCACTTTTTTTTGAAAATTGTTGGAAAAAAGTTTGACTAAAAGGGTTTTCAGTTTTCAGTTTTCCATTTTCCTATGAAAAATTTCCTGGAAAAATAGGATGTTTTTCACCAACTAAACACACCCTTAGTTTTTTGTTTATGTTAATTATGATTGGAACCGATCTTAGGTTGTGTACTTTTACTGCTGTTGTTTTTGTTAATTGTTTCTGAATTTTGTATTTCATATGCTGTAATGATATTGATTTTTGTTTTGTGAAAGATGTGGTTCAAATTATTGAATTTGATACGATCATGATAGTTTAGTTTTTGGTTTATGTTACTTATGATATGTACAGATCTCGTGTTTTGTTATTTTTGTGATCATTTATGATTTGTTTTGCATAAGCTGTAGTGAATTTGGTTCATTTATGGCTTTCTTGTACTTTGTTTAGTTGTTTGAGATATGAGTCCTATATTATATTAGCAGTTGGTCTTGTAAGTGGTCCAATAGACGCTCAATAGTGATCCAAAACCTTGAACTCTAACTATTTATGTTTGGGCTTAGACCAGGCGTAATAAGCCCTTGTATCATGTGTGATCACAGAGAAGGACATGTTATTCTTGTTACACTCACACATAACCACGCGTGTTCAACATAATTTTGTGGTCCAGACGAAACTTTTGGTTATTTGGTGTGTGTGTGTGTGAGTGTTGTGGGGTATGTTTGTGTGGTGGCTTTTGTGCTAACTACTACGGGGTTTAGTGGTGGGACTTGGGAGTGGATGCTGATGTTGCGCCACACCGCCAACTCACACCCTTGTTACATCCGGTTTTAGAAGTTATACTTACCGGGTCTTGACAAAAGCTTTTGGCTTTTGCATTTTTTTGGGTGGGTTTTAGACATAAACACATAAACTGCAGCCTGTGTTTTAACTCCCGATGTCGATAAATTAAAATTTTGAACATGATATTATCTACACTAGACATGAAACTAATGTGACTGGTTTGATACCTTGTTATAATTCAAGTTGCTTGGTATGTGTTTGAAAATGGAGTAATCTAATGGTAACGATATTCAATTGTAGCAGGGCAAATGGAGGTTGTCGAATCAAAATCATGGTTGCCGCAGGAAGGCAGTCAGATAAGTCCTGAAATCTCTGTTTCCGTTGCAGAAAATGTTGAAGGTGAGCTTTCTATTACATATGTATACATGAATCATGATTGTGTTTTCATGTCACAAGTACAGAACAACTGAATATATTAGCTAATCATCTGTTTATGAACTTATTATGTACACAGTATATAGTATTATTTTGAAATTGTTCTATCACTTAAGAAAACACGCTACTTAAAGATTTATACACGTCAATGTGTACACTAATTGATGTTTAAATTTCTTGAAAACTAGGGTTCGAGCAGTGTGTCAAAGAAATCCTAAAGCTGATAGAACAAGATGCAGATTTCTTCGAATTGACAGCAGAAATCTATGATGCCAAAAAGTCCAAACTGACAAAACATGTAACCGAGTTGTCGCGCATGCATGGTGTGCTAGCTGATCAACATGTTGATTTAATAAAAAAGCAGCATGTTAATACTACTGATTCAAGCTCTCCTCAAGTTACTCAGATGTTTACTCCTGATCAGATGAGCAACACACATAAATTCAGGACACCTATCGGTTTTGATGTAATGAACTCCTAGGTTATTTTATGTTCAAATCCTAGTTAAGGAAACTTGGGTAATTTCAGTGACCCAACAATTAAAACTGGCGGAACTGAATGAGAAGGTGAAAGGCAATGCGAAGTTATTTCAGAAAAAAGAAAAGATGGAGTTAGAGAAAGATGGAGTTAAATCACAGCTCGACACACTTCATGCTGAGAAGTGTCGTCAAGACAATATAATCCGAGAACTAGAGACTCGTTTGGGTTCACTGCAAGTTGAGCATGCAGGGGTACTTTCGTTATTCGACAATGCACAACTGAAAGTCACTGAATTGGAACGTGAAGTGAATATGCAGAAGGAAGTTATGTCAGACAGAGCAGAGGAGAAAAGGGAAGCAATAAGGCAGCTATCTTTCTCGCTTGATCATTACATGTCGGGATACAAAGAACTTCGTCAAGCATTTGTTAGCAGAAAAAGGCGTGCTGTTTTGACTTCTTAAAGTCACAGAATTCACAATTGTCAACAAAGTTGGTAGTTCTTCATTTACTTTACATAATGTTGTACTCTTTTATGAGTTCTGAAGAAACCATATGTTTTGGTTCTTTCCTTTTAAACTTGGTTTTATAGCATTTGAGTATTGTGTTTAAAACTTTAAATTTCTGCAGCCAAAAGAATGATCATGCTTTGGATTTTTAATGTTTAAAATCAAATCATGATTTATGCTCTCAAAGGCTTTTATACTTTTATGTAAGACATTTTATTTATTTTTATAAGCTTTTAATAACTGCTTGACATTTTATCATGGCTGTGTTTACTGGTGGAATTTTTTATGATTTTTTCAGTTCTGCTTTTTAAAAGTCATTTTGGTTTAAATTATAGGCGATAACCTTTTTCTGTAAGTTAGAAAACCTTAAATTGCACCCCCGAAAATAATAATAATAATAATAAGTAAAAAAAAAAATTGCTTTGATGCCTTAAATTGAAAAAAAAAAAAAAGTTAGAATATTTATATTTTGAACTGACCTAAAGTTTTGTTCAAAAAAAGAACTGACCAAGTACAACACATTTTTGTGCAATTTGACAAACTTTTAAAACTATAATTGACTCATACACAAATTAAGAACAACATCTTCAGCACACTGTACAACTCACCCAACCTTTGAAATACCAAAAACAACCCACAGTGTTGATCCACAGTCCCTTTAAAATCTGAAAAGCTAAGGGCTATTTTAGTCACTCACACTATTTTAAAGGCAAAAAGGCGGGTAACTAACTAACTAACTAACCCTTCCATATTATTTTTCATCTTACATTTATACCTCTTTTCATAATCACCACATTAGCCTAATTCTTTTATGTTCTCATCAAGTTAACTGATTACTAAAGCTGTTAATCAATTCTTTTTGAACCAGTTTAATTTTCATCAAAGGTTCGTCAATTCTTTCTTTAATCTTGGTTTCGTTAATGGTTTCTTGTATCTGTTGTTAAAGATCGAATCTTGATCATTATTAGTACTGATTTTAGGTGTTCTAGTTGATTCTTGATTTTTATGATTCTGTTATGTCAAACTGTGAAGACGTTGTTTATATGACCATGTTTATTTTTGTTAATTATTTGTGATTCCGCTATGTGAAAGATGCTATTTAGATGTTCTTGTTATGATTCTTGTTTGTTTTTCTGATTTTGATCTTTAAAAGACATTGGATATTTAGATATAAACGGGAAATATTGTAAATGAAATGATGACGATTATGAACGTTTATGGTTCCGATTCAGAATGATTGGTTTAGTGGATGCGTATAACGTATTGTTTAATCACGATAGAGTTAAGGAATGTGAAAGTGTTTATCTTGAATTCATTGCACATGANAAAAAAAAAATGCTGAATATTTATATTTTGAACTGACCTAAAGTAAAACACATTTTTGTGCAATTTGCCCAACTTTTAAAACTATAATTGACTCATGCAAAAATTAAGTACAACATCTTCAGCACACTGTACAACTCACCCAACCTTTGAAATACCAAAAACAACCCACAGTGTTGATCTACAATCCCTTTAAAATCTGAAAAGAAAAGGGCTATTTTAGTCTTTTTTTTTTGAACTTATGGCTATTTTAGTCACTCACATATTTTTAAAGGCAAAAAGGCGGGTAACTAACTAACTAACTAACTAACTAACTGACCCTTTCATATTATTTTTATCTTCCATTTATACTTCTCTTCTTAATCACTTTGTAAAACACACATTAGCCTTATTCTTTTATGTTCTCATCAAGTTAACTGATCAGTGAAGCTGTTAATCAATTCTTTTTGAACCAGTTTAATTTTCATCAAAGGTTCGTCAAATCTTTCTTTAATCTTGGTTTCGTTCATGGTTTCTTGTATCTGTTGTTAAAGATCGAATCTTTATCATTATTAGTACTGATTTTAGGTGTTCTAGTTGATTCTTGATTTTTATGATTCTGTTATGTCAAACTGTGAAGTCGTTGTTTATATGACCGTGTTTATTTTCGTTAATTATTTGTGATTATGCTATGTGAAAGATGTTATTTAGATGTTCTTGTTATGATTCTTGTTTGTTTTTCTGATTTTGATCTTTAAAAGACATTGGATATTTAGATATAAACGTGAAATATTGTAAATGAAATGATGACGATTATGAACGTTTATGGTTCCGATTCAGAATGATTGGTTTAGTGGATGCATATAACGTATTGTTTAATCATGATAGAGTTAAGGAATGTGAAAGTGTTTATCTTGAATTCATTGCACATGATTGCAGATAGATTGGGGGCAAATGATAGGTGTAGGTTCATAAATGTGTTTCACATGATGATTCTCAGGTCTCTACAGCAGTACAGTCCGCCTAATACTTGTTTCATCATGCAAAACTAATTGGAACACAAGCGCCTATTTTTATTTACTTTTGCGATTTAGACAAGCTACGGAGTATTATATAAACTATGTTAATCTATTGAACCTGTATCTTTGTGTCCATATTAAGTATGTGGGTAGTAGATAAAATTTGTTTTGATCATCATGATAAGTTGAACCTGATATTTTACCACACACGAATGCCTTAATATTGATTGGTTGTTACAGATGTTAGAACTTAAAACTTTGTTGTACATATTACTAAACCAATCTCACGCATAATTGATATAGCTTATATTAGTGTTGGAATCTTGACTCAGTCTTATGTTATGATATTCAGGTATTGTAGTGCAGTTGTTCTTAAATGGCGGGTGTCAATTCAGAATTGCATTCAAAACCCAAGGACAGTCGGATTAGTCCTGACATAGTTGAAGAAAGTGTTAAAGGTAAAGTCGTATTAGGATGTTTACCATTTTTGTTTAACTTATAGTATATATTAGTAATTATTTGATGTTGGTGCTGTAGTTTTAATCTTTAAAATAATTGACCTTTAAATATGTGGAAATCAGGGTTCCAGCAGTCTGTTGAAGAAGTTATTAACACGACAAAAGAAGATGATGATCAAATGAGGTCTTACTTGACAGCAAGTTTAGCCGAGTTATCTAGCAGGCATACTGTATTGGCAGATCAGCATCGCTCATTAAAAGAAAAAGTCATCAACGATGAGGTGAACGTAAAAGAAACCAGTGAGGCTTTACTTAAAAGACTTTCCGATTTGGAACAAGAGGTTGGTAGTTTGAATGAAAAGATTACAATCTTAGAAGACGAAAATACTAAGTTTAAGCTAGAGGTTCCAGAGAGTGAATCAGATGTGCATGAGTCTCAATCAGATTCGCCACAACAGGAGTCGGCTGAGCTGGTTTTTGCCAACAATTTGATCTTACAACTAGCTGCAGAACTTGCCACTGAGGAATCAAAGGTGCGTACACTAGAGAAAGATCGGAATGAACTTCTACTATTGGTTGAAAACATTGGTAACAGAGTTGCATCAATGGAAGAAGAGTTAAAAGATTCCAAAAAGAAACTAGTAATATCAGAAAATGTGATTTCACAACTGAAGCAAAATCAAGGTCAAGTAGATCAACAATTACTGGACTCGTTATACGAGAAGATTGAATCTCATTCAAAAACAATTAATGAATTACTACAGAGAATTGCTACTGAGACGTCAATACACGAAGATCAAACCACGAAGGTAAACAGAAAGATTGATGAGTACAAGGTTTTGATATCAGAAATGGAAGCAATGAATAAGGTGAAAGAGGATATTTGGAATGATGATGTTGGAAAGTTAAAAGTGAAAATTGAGTCAAAATGTAAGTCATTCAGTGATTTGATTGACCGCTTAAACGCTTTGAAGATAGAGAGAAAAGGTCTTAGTGAACAGCTTGAGACACTTCAAAAAGAAGATTACTCTAAAGACGATTTAATCCAAGAACTAGAGACCCGTTTGAATTCACTGCAAGATGTGCATGTTGGGGTACGATCGTTGGTTGATGATGTGGATAAAGTGAACAATGAACTAACATTGAAAATGGCGGAACTGAACGAGAAGGTGAAAGGCAGTGAGAAGTTATTTCAGAAAGAAGAAAAGTGAGGTAGAAGCATTTATATTGCCTGCAGAACATGATGTTTTTACTTTTTGAGTTGACCGTATCTGCAATGTGTCAGAGATTATTGATTCATATTTTGTTCATCCTACTGTTGTTTCATATAACCATCGCATCATACTCATTGGTTAGACTTTGTTATTTTAGATTTGTAGTTTTACTCATTCATGAATTGCGAAGCAAAATGTGGTTTGCTGAACTATAACTGTATCTTGATTCTTTCTTTTACTCGCAATACATGTTCTAAATCATGGATTTCTTTTGCTAGCAATGTGTCAATGAGATTACTAGTTCCTTTTATATTTTGCAACAGTCTATAGCATTTCGTTAGTAGCCTCAGTTCTTGTATATTTTGAATATCTGTGTCTTTAAATAGTAGTTTTGACTTTTTTCTGGTCTTTACATATAAAGTCAAACATTATTCAAGAACTGGAGACCCGTTTGGATTCATTACAAATTGTCCATGCTGAGGCATGTTTGGTTATTGAATTAAACAATGAACTAATGTTGAAAATGGCTGAACCGAAAGGGAAGGTGGTAGGCAGTGACAAGTTATTTCAGAAAGAACACTAGTGAAATCTGCAGTTTGACTTTTTGAGTTGACCGAATCCGCAATGTGTCATTGAGATTACCAGCCTTTCATTTTTTATTTTTATTTTTGCCTATACAAAGCTACCCTTGTTTCATATCCATAACACCATAGTATCATACTCACTGGCTAGACTATGCTATTTTAGAATTTTCTTGACTCGTTCATATATTTGGAACCAATATGTCGTTTGTTAATAGATAAGCGTGTCTGTGATTCTTATGCTTGCTAGTAATACATGTTTTACAGCATAAGATCATGAAACAAACAGTCTATATTATTTCGTTATGAGGCCTTGATTCTCTTATATTTGATTATGTATTAAACTATTAATAAACACGAGTTTGACTTTTTTCTGGTCTTACATGTTAAGTCAAACATGATATGAAATATGTAAAGAACAATTATGTTCACCATATGATTTAGCCAAGATTTGTTTCTTCATAATATGGCATATGCTACCGATTACCGAAACTCTATCAAAGAATAAAAGAAGATATTCTAAAGAAAAAAATAATAGTGGAAACAATCAAATATGCTATGTATATTAAGATTTAACAATGCCACATCAAATATGCTATTTTTTATATAACCATCTGGTTTATAAGTGTGGGATTACCTTTGCACGAAATACGAGTATACTAACACGTTTTTTGGCGTAAGTTTTCAAAAAATCTTAAAAACTTTAGATTAAAAAGATCAATTTCACTTTGCATATTTAGCAATATAAAATGAAAAAGATACTGTTTTTGTAATTCAAATTTTGAATCTTGCATATACCATCAATATTTAGAATCTTTTTTTGTTGAAATGACACATTTCGAGATGTGAAAATGGTGAGGTTGTGAGTTGGTTCGAGCAGATCATGAGGTTGTTAGGTGGTTTGGTTCGTGTGACAGTGAAGTTGTGAGTTGGTTCGGGTTGTGAGATGGCGTGGTCGTGGAGATAGGTAATGAGCTGTTGTTATGAGATGGTGTGGTCGTGGAGATAGGTAATGAGCTGTTGTTATCGTGAAAAGTGAGTTTCATCAGGTTGTGAGATGCCTGGCCGTGGAGATAGTCCGTTCAAGAGATGGCGGGGTCGTGGTTGAGGTTGTATGCTAAGTTTCATGAAAGGGATCGAGCATCCAACATTGGCTCTTCAATAGGTGGTGTCCATATGTTCATGGATATTTTCTCTAATCTACCGTCTTTAGTTTGGGCGATGTCACAACTTGGTTAGTTTATGTGTCCTAAAGTGTTTGCTTTAAGGTTTCAACGAGACAACGAGTGATGTTTTGTGTGTGAGGGTCGTGGTCATGTTCGGTTTTCAACTTGTGTCATGTTTTCTACCAAGTGTTTGACCTTCGTATTATTGTGTTTGATGGGTTCTGTAGATTGAACTAGTATCTTATTATGTCGGATCTTTACTTTATGATATCCTTGTTTGGTCATATTGTTGTAGTAGGTCATAGGATCGGTTCACCGGTGTAGTAAGTTGAGAGTTTGGTGGGTTTGTTATAGTCATGTCCATGTAAATTTAGCATCTTGCCTATTTTATATATACGAGAGAAGCTGTTTGGTTGAGCGTGCTGAGCATGAAAAAAACCATACATATCGTAACTATGCGTCAAAAGTGAAAATGAGGTATATGTTAATATTTGAATATTATGAGTCAAAAGTGTAACTTTTATAAATCATATTGTACTTGTCATTTATAATGAGGTTAATATACAAACATGTCACTAAACTTTCTAAAAATGTTCACCTAAGTAACTAAACTTTCATTTTGTTCAATTAAGTTATTGAACTTATAAAACATGACATTTTAAGTCACTAAACTTATAAAAAAATATTCATAAGATTGTGATAGAAAGAAGTCTTACTTGACAACAAAATTGACAGAGTTATCAAGCATGAATACTGTATTGGAAAATGAACATCGTTTATTGAATGAAAAAGTCATGAGCAGAATGTAAAAGAAACCAATGAGCTTTTACTTAAACAGATTTCCGAGATGGAAAGGGAGGTTGTTAGTAAGAACGAGAAGATTACAAGATTAGAAGACGAAAATACTAAGCTGAAGGTAGAGATTCAAAAGAGTGAATCAGATGTGCATGAGGCTGAGTCAGAGTCTTCACAAGAGAATGATGGATCAGATGTGCAGTCTCCGCTTGCATTGGCCAAGGATTATACCTAGTTGCTGAATTTTAACATTGAACTTGAGAAATCGAAGGTGGTTATGCTAGAAAAGCAACAGAATGAACTTCAACTCTTGGTTACTGCTGGTTTTAGAGCTAAATCAATGGAAGAGGAGTTAGAAGTTGCCGAAAAGAAACTATCAATATCAAGGACAATTTCACAACTGAAGCAAGATCAAAGTCAAGTAGATCAGCAGTTACTGAACGCTTTACTCAAGCAAATTGATTCTCATTCAAAATCAATTCAAGACCTACAAGAGAGACTTGCTACCGCGATATCAATACACGAAAATCAACCCACAGAGTTAAACACAAAGCTTGATGAGTACAAGTGTGAGATGACACAAATGGCAGTCATGAATAGGTTGAAAGAGAATGTATGGAATATTGATGTTGGAAAGCTAAAAGTGCAGCTTTTTACAAAGAAAAGTCATTTAAGGATTTGATCAAACGCTTAAATGTTGTGAAGTCAGAGAAAGAAAGCATTAGTGCACAGGTCAACACACTTCAACAAGAAAAGTACTCTGAAAACGATTTAATTCAAGAATTGGAGACCCGTTTGGATTCGCTACAAGTTGTGCATGCTGGAGTATGTTCAGTTATCGAAGATGTAGAGAAAGTAAATAATGAACTAATGGTGAAAATGGCGGAACTGAAAGGGAAGGTGGTACGCAGTGACAAGTTATATCAGAAAGAACAGAAGTGAAATTCCCTGCATTTGTTGCCAACAGAACACGTACACAATGTGACAATGCGGTTACTGGTTCTTCAGTTTTTTGTCTATATAAAGCTACGGTTTTTTCATATCTTAACCATCATACACATTAGAGTATGGTATTTTAGAATTTTCGTTACTCTTTTGATGAATTTAGAAATACTTGTTAAAAGGTAACCATGTCTTTGATTCTTTCATTGGCCAGTCTATATCAGTTTGTTATGTGGCCTTAGTTCTTGTATAAGTATTTGATTATATGTGTCTTTGTATAGGAGTTTGACTTTTTCCTGGTCTTCAATATTGAGTCAAACATTATATGAAATAGTCATGGTTGACCAAGTCCTTGGTCTTGCTTGCTTACAGACTCAGAGTGCATGCATTTGCTCCTCATTTCACTCTTGTTTGTTTAATATGTGGTACAGGAACAATTTAATTCACCATCTGAAATACAGACCTCATATATTATTTCTGTCACATTTTTTCTTTCCTAGCAAGTGGGCTAAAAATAAAAATCAATTTCTGTGTGGAATTTAGGAACCCTTTGCTATTGACATTTTAGTGAATTCCATTGACCTGTCTAGAAGAGGTGCAATGTTTTTTCTTTCTCACTTGTTCAACTTTTATTTCTTAATAATATCAAGAAAGTCGTATCCAACGCAAAGTTTTTACTAGTCTTGTTAATAAGGATTATAAAAGGAAAACAAACTTCCTATGATGTATTTCAACTACCCAAATATTAGCATTTAGCTAATTAAGATAGCATCTCATTCTGAACCCATATAAGGTCATAGATTTCATGAGAAATTTTGTGGTATGCCAAATGTGCTTATAACCCAACAAGTTTTTGCATCAACCAAAGTTTGTTAAATTATTCAAATAGGTTGCCGAATATTTATCTAGAAGCAGTCTCCTTACCCACTACATCATATCATAGCTTCCCATATCCGCCAGTATCGAGTATTGTTCTTTTCACGGTTGTCTAGTGACTAGTACATACACATACCAAGCATCTTAGAAACATATATGCTATAGAACAAAATTTGTTGGTGTGGGGTTTAGGTGATTTACTAATGTGGGTTCCTATGTCATATATGTATGATTCCATGATTGAAATGATGGGAGCATCAGAGTTTTGCTTCAAGTCGAAACTAGTGTTCACATGCAAGTGTTTCAGACTCTGGGTTCAAATCATTTGGTTGATTCTTAAAAGCAAGCTAAAGCTTATATTGCTTTATACCTAAACCACCTTAGTTGAAAGAACACACCATATTTTATACTCGTATATTATATTCAGCACACTCGAACAAATATAAAAATGCGAGTGACTAGACAAATATGAAAAAGTTAAGTAACATTGAATTTTAAGTAAATAACTATCGTTATCTATAAGCATAGAGTTCCCACATGTTTGAAATTTGTTCGATCAAAATCTATTGTGCTCTCATTATAAAAAAGATGAACAAATAGTATAAAAATGATAGCGAAACCTTATCACAATTGCCACAAATATACGTGTATTATTTTAAGCCTACTAGTTATAATACCTGTGCACGCACAGGGTTTTTAAAATTTCGTTTTGATTATGTATTATTATCTATTAAGAAATGAATCACAAAGAGGTTAACACATAAATCATAAGTATAGAAGAATGGTTGTATCTCACATCCGTGACTACCAACTCAATAACATTATCGCAGTATAGTAACGTAATAACCTGATTAAAAACCATATATTCTTGCTTAATAATTCTCATGTACATACTTTAATTCCTTTACAACGGCCAACTATTACGTTTTTTTTTTTTTCTTTTTTTTGATGAAACATCACGTCAATGAATAAAGTTAGGCTATCATCTACGTAGTATTTCTTTTTTTGATTTAGGAGGTGATTGTTATCAAATAAGGATTGTGATGCGTGCATTTTTTTTTTAAATTTAAGGAAAACACCTTCTACATTAAACAATGACTATCTAACCCATGTGTTTGTTTGTTTTTTCTTAATAATTAGCTTTGTATAACGTTTTTAACTGACAGACATGCTGAGGTTGATGTTGATGTTATTGTTTAACTTTAACTATTGATATAATTTTGTACAAAATGTGCGAGTTTAGTAGCACATAATAAGCGTTAATGAAGTTAAATATGTTCCGTAAAGTTTTTAAAATGTTTTTATGGATTTTCATATACAAATTTTAAATAACAATTTCATGAGTCGTTGTTATAAGTAGAATCGCGTATATTTATTTTCATATCACAGTAACTCGTGCTTACCATTTGATATTTATATTCCCGTTACTAATAATTTAGCCGTATTTAATATTCAAACCCGTGTACGCATAAATTAAGCTTTTAAATAGAATAACATGAGTCGTTATTTAAAAAATATTCTAACGGATGAAAGTCTACAATTAACAATATTAAAACTAATTCGCATATTTACAAAATTTTGTAATTTAAATATATGAAAGTCTGAAACTAATACTAATACTCATGTAATTTTAAACAAAGTTCATATTATAAAGTATAAGGGGTATAAAGTGTAAGGGGTTATTTGTGTTTTTTCTAAAGTTATTAAAAAACATGGAAACTTGTAATTTTACACTTAGCTCCATATATTTTATTTAAAATTCAACCACCAAAGTTTTATTAATTACTTCCTCTTTTTTTAAGTTTTTGTTTTCATAAATTTGACACCTATATTTTTATGCATTTTTTTTCTTAACCAAATTTCTCCACCAAATTTATTAAGTTTGACCAAAATCAATTTAATTTTGACTTTCTATTGACCAATCATATTGCTCGATTTCGCCTACGTGGCAAAATCGAGCTCTCCTATTGGTCTAATTTTTTTTTCAATGAGAAGGGTTTTGTAAAAATACTCCAAAATGATGTAATTCTTTTATTATATAAAAGATATCTTTAATGTAGTGGATTGGTTGTGAGTACATGTGCATGTCAAATGAATACGTCTGACTAATGCTTCACTTATCCACCACTAGCATGTATATATCGTGCAAGTGTTGTTCGGGTTTGATCTTAACATTTGATTGACATTCTATATGTGATTTAATCTTAGTTTTTTGTAAGAGTATGATTGGCGAAACGAGCTAGAGCTGAATCTTATATTATAATATTATATTCTGAAAAGCTTGATTTTACTTTTTTATAAATATGTTTGATGAATTATTATTTATTTATTTTTTTTTTTCTGAAAAGCTTGATTTTACTTTTTTATAAATATGTTTGATGAATTAGTTAGAATTGAGACTTATTATTGTATATCATTTTATTTTTTTTCGGAAAACATTATTTTGAACCACCTAAAATAGATCAAATTAAGTTCACATATATTTTAAATTTTTGTGTGTTTATTCATTGTTTTTTTTTAAAAGTTTTAAATAACTTGACTAACTATAAGTCTTTATAATTTTTACAAGCCGTTTCAATCGGCTTGGCTTGTTTTTACGGAGTCTTTTAGCTTATAAAAACTTTACCAAACTTATGTGACAAACAAAGAGGCTCAGAATACTTGTTTTTAGTAGTAATTTTTTATTTTATTTTTATTTATTTATTTTTTTTGAACGAAAGTTGTGTGATTAAATATGTTATGAATTTATAACTAAACAGAGAGGCTTGGGCTGGCAGTTGTTGCTACCGGACAAAAGTGCACGTTTACCCGCCTTAATTCTTTTATAATTTCATAATTATTGTAAGTTTATAGCCCTTCATAATAAAACAAATAATAAATCGCTCCATTTGTTGACTATTGGACTTGAAACAACTACTTTTCTTAAATACGTAATACAGTAGTAACTACTTCATGCAATCCGATACATTTTAAAAAAACAATGCTAGCTTCATTCTCTTCATAATTAATAATGATACAGACATACAGTTACTTATGTATTATTATATTAAAAAGTTTAATAATTCATCTGATTAAATTTTGTAGCTAGTGCTGTTATCGTTTCGATTTAGTGGTGATTCAAGCATCAAGCGTTTACTTTATTTTAATGTGTTATTTCAGCAACATTTTATTGTATTTAACTTTTTATAATTACTTCTTCCGTCCCTAAATAAATGTTCAGTTTGACTTTTCAGAGTCAAACTGGTTCAACTTTAACCATAAATATTTAATTGTGTTATATAAACATGATAAAAAATTATACTATTGAAAAATACACTTAAAACCCAATCCATTAATATATTTTGCATCAAATATTATATAACACCCACAAAAATAGTTAAGGTCAAAGTTGAACCAGTTTGACTCTAAAATGTTAAATTTGACATTTATTTAGGGACGGAGGTAGTAATATACTTTACTGGGTTATTTTTTTTTTATTTTTTTTTTATTTTTTTTTAAAGAAAAATAATACAATGTGTAATTAAACAAATTCAATATGTGAAAAAGGAAAAAGAAGGTTACAATTTACATATGAAAGGAAAGCAACAAAAACAGAAGCTTTTGACTTTTGGTCTCGGGTATCACGTGTTCTAGAAGCCTTTGCTGACGTCATCATAGGCAAAGCAAGTTGTCATGCATTTTGTCACGTGGCATGATGTCAATGGGTGTTAGTGTTATCCGCCACGTCATCATGTACTTACGTGTCATCCACGTGGGCGGTGACAGATATGAAGTTGCATTTACTCCGGTTGGCAATTTGATGAACCGGACCCCCTAAGTGGTTGGGAGCTAGGACCACCGGTTTAATTCTCCCACAACTATCCATTCATAATTCAAGAAAGTTACAGTATGTTTCAACAATTAATGAGATGTTGATGAAAAAGTTGTACTTGGTTTATTTCAAAATAGATGTTTACATACTGTTTTGTGATATTCGAAAGTAAGACTACTAGT
>LBNU01031577.1:76442-111354 GCA_014162995.1 Artemisia annua | reverse complement strand
CAATACGGATGTGGATTTCAATGTTGACGAGTCTTTATATACTTCTGAATTTCTTAATAGCATTCGTATGTCAGGTATTCCGCACCATGAACTGGTATTGAAGGTATGTGCCCCTATCATGTGTATGAGAAACATTGACCAAATGAATGGTCTTTGTATCGGCAAAAGGTTACAAGTATTACGTATGGGAACTATTAATATAGAAGCACGAATCATTTCAGGTGGAAAGGTTGGAACAATGTGTGCTATACCCCGTATGGTCATAAGTCTGTCCGATACTAAAATGCCCTTTAAGTTGAATAGAAGACAGTTTCCTGTTTCTGTTTGTTTTGCTATGACCATAAACAAAAGCCAAGGTCAGACGTTATCTTAGGTTGGATTATTGCTACAACGTCCTGTCTTTTCTCATGGTCAGTTATATGTTGCTCTTTCGAGAGTTAAGAGCAAGGGAGGTCTTAAAGTACTTTGTTGTGATAGAGATGGCAACTACACTGATGAAACTCCTAATGTTGTCTACAAAGAAGTGTTGCATCGTCTTTGAACCATTTAATTATTTTTATTTTCTATGTATTTTGATGTATTTTTATCTATTATTATTGTATTACAATTATTATCTTCTATCTTATGATTTTTTTTAATGTATACTTTATTCTTATGGTCTATTGATATTTTATTTTAGTATGTAATATGTTAATTGTCAAAATAAATTGATAAAACTAGCCCGCCCATCGGGCGGGTTTTGAAGCTAGTATTTTAACTATAGTAGAATGAAACGACAAGTTGAGGTTGGTTGTTCGTTTTTCTTCTTAATGAATTTTTAAATCTTTCTTTATAATAGATTATTGCTTTTATTACTTTATTGAACGTTTGTTCATGTATAGATTATATTTTAGATATGCTCCGCCGTATAGCGGTAATTAATTATATTTACGAATCTGTGATTTTGGTGTGTACCTTAATGCAATACTTAAAGGTTTAATTTGTAGTTATTGATAGAAAGAACGAAAAATGGTTCAAGTTTGATAATTAAAAAATATTTAAACTATTAATTTAATGATGGATGTTATTACTATTTTTATTCAATTGTATATTAGTAATTGGACTTTACTATTTTTTTAAAGTATTAATAAATTGAGTTTTTTCTGTATACATAAGTAGAAATAAATATAACCATACCACATTACCACAATTCTTGTAACACCCCGACCCGCGAAAGGCTAAAGTGTAACATTATGGAGTCAATTCAGAACACAAGCCAAACGGAGATACATATCTATACAAAGCTTACAAAGGTTACAAGGGAAAAACTAAACAAAACACAAAATGCAAAAGAACAACAATAATGAACTAAGCCCAAGATCAAAACTTCTAATCAACTCTAAGTCCATCCAATAGCTAATCAGGGTGAAGTCTTCTAAGCCCACAATAAGATCTCTCCGTCCATAACCCAGTTTCTACTTAACCTGCCGCATCAGAAAAGAAATGCGGCTGAGCTTACAAAGCCCAGTGAACAGATATAACAACGAAGTAATAATGAAACAGAAAATGAATACTGAATAAGGTATAAAGGAAAATAACAGCAATGAAATCAAAAGTAAGTGTGAAATAGTAGTAAAAGGTAAGGTAAAGGTTAGTCCAACCACGAGCCCAGAAACAGATATAATAATGCCTTCATAAATGCCTTCATCATAATCATAATCATAGTCATAATGAGGGGAGACCTCAAAATATCAGATGTAAACAGAGGGGTGACCTCAATGGGTTGTGAAGGACGTGTATTGCACACACAACCACATTCACCAGATAACAGATAACAGAAACAGATCTAGGATGCATCCATACGCCCCCACAGAAATCAGATTGGCCATAGTAAATCATATCATAAAGTGCGCATATCATATAACAGAAAAGGGGACGTGGCAGAACATCACTCCATTGCCCTGGAGTCATGCCAAAGGTTCATCTCTGACACGGACATGGAACCCCCATGCCTAGTGAAATAAATTTGGCTCGGGTGTCAAACTAGAATAGGTCAAACAGAATAGGTCAACAGAATAGGTCAACAGAATGTCATAAATGACACAGATCATAAGTCATCATAATCAGATCATATCAGAAATCCATATCATAGGTCATATCAAAAGGTCCAAATCAGAAGGTTCAAATCATAAGGTTCAGATAGCAAAGGTTCATGTCAAGGTTTACAAATGACAAGGTTCATATTCAGAGCTCAAATCAAAGGTTCAGTATCAAAGGTCAATGTTCCAAGCTCCAAAGTCCCATAGTTAATGATTAAAGGGTCATAATGAGAGTTTAAAACAAACGTTCATTTTAGCAGGTTCCCATCACTTGTTTAAAAAAATTCGTAGTACAACCCCATTCAAAAGGGTTTATAACAAAGGTTTATTTAACAAGGATCTTCCAAAAGATAAAATTTATAAAAGTGATCTTTAATAAAGGTTGTCATGAGGTGTTCTTTAAAAGTGGTCTTTATGAATTTATAGGAAGTCCCATATAGAAATGGCCTTAAGTCATATTAAAGTGTCTTTATAAATAATTTCTCCTTTAAAAGGTTCTATATCACATTTAAGAAAAGAACTTTTACCTCCCGTTATATTATCCCAAAAGAACATTCCAAGTGTCACAAGGGTCTCACCTTCCGTTACAATATCCCAAAGAGTACCCAAAGTCTCACAAAGGTTCAAAGGTTAAGGTCACAAAAGGTTATTGAACGGATCATAAGAGTTCAAACGGAATCAAAATATGATAGCAAATCAAAGACAAAGTCGAGAGAGAAGAGGTGTGCACTCTTACTGAAAGAGTACGGAATATCTGTACCTTATTCCAAAGCAAATCAGACCAAAGCAAGAACCACAGAAAATAGAGGGTCACTCCTTCTTCACACCTAAAGGAGTAGAAGACGGAATTACAAAGGATTCCAATTCAGATTATTACTTTTAGTTTACCTTTCCATTTTAAGTAACTTTCTATTTTTAGTAACTTTTCAGATTTAGTAAGTTTCCATAATTAGCAGGTTTCCAGAATTAACAGATATTATCATTTCAGATTAGATTAAGTCCTTACTCAGAGATTATAATGGAATAAAGGTATATTTTAACAAGTTACAGAAGTCTAAGGTTAATTATGACAAGTTCACAAAGTTCAGGGTTTTAATTGTAATTTCATCAATTTCAAAGGTATCAAGTGAAAATACTTCAAGTTACTGATTTAATACTCATTTTATTCAGAATGACATCATAATCCCTTTTGTTTCATAATTTTACAGTTTATACCCCTCTAGTTATAATATTTACAAAACAAACCTTATATTTACATAATTCATGATTTAATCCCTCTAATGTCCATATTTACCAAACAAGCATATTATTTTACTAAATTTCAGAATGTCACATCAGAGTTTACATATAGTACTATTCAGCCCCTCAGATTTCAGAATTTACACAATTAGTCCCTTAAGTTTACAAAACTTATTAAATAAATCATAATTTCATAATAATTACACATTAGGCCCATAAATACTCAAAATTACACAAAACACTTTTAATATTATTATTTACTCAAAATGGCTTCAAGTTTCCAGAATTTACATTTTTAGTCCTTACATTTAATTAATTACATTTAATATCCTTTAATTATACATTTTGCACATAAAATCCAATTAATTATCAAATATACATTATTAGCCCTCCAATAACTTTAACATACAGTAACCACCACAAAAATATCATATTTACAGAATTAGTCCCTCTATTTAATATTTATTTAAAATCGTATAATTAAATAATTAATAATTACAATTTAAGCCCTTTTATTTATGAAAGACATTCAAACAGCCCATGCACTATTTTCACATGATTTTCCCATCAGTTTATAAGTCTCCCAAAATAGCCCCATAAGTTTTAGAATTTTCAAAACAACCCTTAACATTTTTAAAATCCATTTGGTGCTAAATAATTCCACAAACCCTAAACCTATTTTTCCCCAAATCATTTAGCAATTATTACATCATCATGAGACATTAATTAACCTGTAGAAATACTAAAAATTCAAACCCTAGCTCATTACATGCATTTTCTCTTTTCTTTTCTTTTTTAGCAATCGGTAACATAAAATAATTATCAAAACATCACGTTAAGCCTTCAAACAATATGAGGACCATCTTTACAGTGTTTTACCATTATACTAACATGTTCAAAAAAATAAGTAGGTACCTCAGAAAATTCGTTTTCACTTAGTTTTAATTAAAACCCGAAATTAGGGTTTCTATCGCAAATAAATTAAAACGAGCCAATAAATTTGCATGACCTGGTTTATATTTTTTTATAATGTTATGGAGTATAAGGAGTGATACAAAAATACCCAGAATATTTATGGATGAATGGAATGATCAGAAACGATTTTCACTTACTCGGCTGAAATAACGACCCAAAATAAATCACCCCGACCAACTCGATCACTCCTGGAGTATCACGTTATTTTTATCACGTTCACAAGCCTTCAATTTAGCTGGGAAAAATGATGGGATGGCTGGAAAAATTGTGGAGAGGCCGTATGAAATTTTGGAGTGTTTTAGGGTTTGATTTTTGGTAAATATTTAGATATACGGTTTATAGAGAACAAATAGGGGTTTTGGTAACTGATTTGGCCGATTTTTATGGCCCATAATGAGATATTAAACAGATTTTAATGGTTTCCATATTTACTTGATATATATCTTTAATTATTTTCATTTAATTCCATAATATGTATACATAAAATAAATAATTTAGACCCATTAGAATCCTTAGGCACCATTTATATAATTTGTACTTATTTTATGATATAAAAAAAATGCTAACAAAATTATTTGTGGTCATATAATACTTTGTGTTATTTATTTAGGTTTTATTTGGTATTTTAATTATAGTTTATAAAATTTTAAACTAGTAAGGGCAATTTGGTAATTTTACAGAGTTTTAGATTTTTAGGTATTACAATTCTTCTTATGAACTAACAGCAGTATTTACATATTTGTAAAGGAAAATTATCCCTTTTAAGGCATTTTAATCGTCACATAAATGACTTAACACAATAACAAAAGTGACACATGCATGGACATGATCTGAACTCATGAACTCCGTTTTAGGCTGTATCGTACATTTTGATTTCAAACTATTGAACGTTTTGAATTTGTTTATTTTGCATAACGGGAATGAGTACTATTGTACTAATCTTCAATAACACAGCTAACATAAAACCTATATGTACCAAGACATATGTTCATGATCATTGAAACCAAAGAACTATCGTAAAACACGTACAGGAATATGTTTATTTAGTCAAGTTATTGTGTGGATAATTTTTTGTAAATATTTTTGTAAATGTAGCATTTCATTAAATTTAAAGCGTTCCCAATGTAGTGGGTTTAATTTCCAGTTTTTATGTACTGCCAACTAAACACACGTTAAAATGTTAATCGGAATATTCATGATAAATTAATCTCTTCTTTTGTCTTTTACAATGCTTTCGAGTTTTGACATGCCTTGTATAAACCGGTGTATGAATTTTTTTTTTTAGAAAGGCAACATTTTATTAGAACCCCAAAAAAGAAAAACATACAAAAAAAATAGCATCCCACCTCAAATAAACAAGTTGATTAATAAGAGGATGAGACCCAAACACAAATACAAACCCAAAGATCAACATAAGACACTATCCAAACAAATACAACAGACACTTGAAAACCTTGAAGCCGGTATATGAATTGTCTCGTTAAAAGAATATTGTTGATGCGTAAAATGAAGGTCTACACACGCGGTTTGAATACTTTGAATTATTGTGTCTAGAAACGACATTGCCGAAGGGACCCATTAATAGATGATTACAAATTACACTATAATAGAATGATTATATTTATGGCTTCCCAACTTTTGGCACCGGCCCATCAAGAGCCATAATGACATCTTATTGGTAGATAATTCTGTATAAGAAAAGAAATACCGGCATGCTGTACTTAAATTTAAAATAAAAAGTAGGTCATAGACGTTATTAGTTTGAAATTCTTTTCAAATATTGACGTAAAGGATCGAGGATACAAATTACACATATCCTTCAGTCTTGCCAACATTGCATGTTTCGAGGCGTTTTATTTTGCAAACCCAAAAACTGCCACATACTAATGGATCAATCCTGACCGTCGGATCAAAAAAACACGATTTAAGAATAAAAAACACGGAGGGACCACTTCTGCCAATTCATCAAACTTACCCCACCAACCCTACCTCTCACTCTTTATCAAAAAATCTCACTTTCTCTCTCTAACATCCATTAAAAAACTGAAAACAAACACTCAAAATCAACCGATTTTAATCGTTCAAATTATCAATAAAACACAAAAATGAAAGAATCATCGAGTGCACAAGCAAATCCACGAAAAAAACCGGTTCAAAATGAACCTACTGAATATCGAGATGAAGGTACGATGCTTCCGACTAATTATTTAGTTGTTTTATTGGTTGTGTTTTTTAGTGTTTACATTTGGTTGAGTTTCTAAGTAAAAATCTTTGTATACATGGATGCACACCAAGTGTTTGATGAAATGTGTGAGTGAAAAGTATCATACGTATGTATCACCAGTGATATTTGAAGTTGAAATGTATATGTGTATTATCACTAGTGATATTTGTATTTGACTTAACCGTGCAAATCACATAAAGCACACAGAAGATGAAACAATAGATATCTAAAACGATGAATACTTTAGTTTTTACTGTTATAGAATCATAATTAGTGTGTTTTACTAGTTAATTTTCGATAATTTGTGATGTTGTGATGATTTATGTGATAATATGAGAGATTAAAAGTTATGTTTAACAGAACAAAAGATATTTTGTGATGCTTCTGTTTGATTTGTGGATTTGTATGTTTAATGGATAGATTGTGCATGTTTCAAAAGGTTTTACCGCGGTATTTGAAAACAATATTAACTGGTAGTGTATCACCTGTGATATAACAGTTAAATTATTGTTGATTGGTAGTATATCTATTGTGATAACAAATAGTTATTTGTTTAACATATGATATTGAAAACAAATGAACTATTCGTACACTAACAAAAATTATGAAAATATTTTGATGCAGACTTGAATGAGACTTGTGCAAAAAACAGCATCATCAAACAAAAGAATCAACAACAAGTGCAATTGTCGTTGAAGAAAGCACAACATCTACACAAACATATTAAAGAAGCTCAAACACCTGTCATATCACAAGTTCCTCCATCACCACAATTAATTCAACAAATAGAAGAAAGCTGACACACATGTAATATCACCAGTGATATCACCTGTGATATCACCTGTGACATCACTTGATATCACCTGTGACATCACTTGATATCACCTGTGATATCACCTGTGACATCACTTGATATCACCTGTGATATCACAGGTGGTATCACCTGTGATATCACATGTGACATATGATCGCATGTGATATCAAAGGTTCCCATGAAAGCATCTGGGAATAAAATGAAGGTGTTGGTTGATGAACCAATGGAGAGGACGGATTTTGAAGAACAAAAGTATATAGAACAAGTTGATGAAAACAGTTGCGTTGTTATGTTTTAATTTATACGGTTATAAATAAATGTGTATAGTTGACAAGTTCGAAGTCAATAGTAGGTATTTAGTTTGACTGAATCATGTTATTTGTCACAAGAGATTCAAACTCATAGAAATGGGCCATAGCGAGCAATTTTTTAATTCATCTTGATTTGTGAATATTTGTTTGATAAAGTTTTGAGTGGTATTTAGTTTAATATGGTAATGTGAAAAGTGAAAAGTGTCATACTTGTAGTATCACCAGTGATATTTGAAGTTAAACTGTATATGTGTATTATCACTAGATATTTGTATTATCACTTGTGAATTTTGTATATTTTATAGGTTTTTTTGTTTACTTGTTAAGCATTATTTTACTAGTGCTATTGAGTAAATCTAACAATTCACAAGAAAAAAAAAACATAATAGTATCACAAATGATATACAAGTCCAGGATAAAATTGGCAATGATATTAAATAAACCTAACAATTCAGTAAAAAAATCAATCAATCAACAAACTAATACTTCAATTGCAGCGACTGAGAAGCCGTCTCCACTTTCAACTACGCCGCCGCCCTATTGACATTTGAAACTTTTCCCTTGTTTGGACAAGTATGTCTATTATGATCAGTTAAATTACAAGGTACAACCCTTCTTTTGGTTCATACTTTTCTCAATAGCTTTCTCATGTCCACCCTTTACGATCATTCTTATGTCCTTTAGGAGGATTCTTTATACCCATAAAATCTTGAACAATATCACAAACTTTTCGGGGTGGAAGACTTGGCAAATCAGTCTCAGGTTTGACTTTAGCTCTCTCAGGTTGTCTACAAAAGAAGTCCAGTATCATAGACAGCTTATTAGTAATTCCAACAATAAGAAACAGATTTTCAAACATATCACTGGTGATACTACACATATATCAAACATATCACTGGTGATACTACACATATATCAAGCATATCACTAGTGATACTACACATATATAAAACATATCACTAGTGATACTGCACATATACCATCAGCAAAAACATTTACAGTATTTGTGAATGTCAATTGTAGTAAAAGGCACAAAAACTATCATGTACCTGAAAAGAGAAATATCTCAGGTGATAATATACACAAAATTTACAAAAACAATGAAATATCACAAGAGATATTACAAGTTAAAAATCGTACTTGTTTGTTTTGTATGTGACATAAAAAGAGACGATGTCACCAAACTATTTGTGATTGCAATTTGCAAAAAAAATGGCTACATTAAACAAAAGAATCAACAGCAACTGCAATTGTGGTTCAAAAAAGCCCAACATCTCCACAAACAAATTGAAGAAGGTCAAACACCTTTGATATCGCCTGTGATATCACAAGTTCCTCCATCACCACAATTGATTCAACAAATAGAAGAAAGCTGACACACAAGTGATATCACCAGTGATATCACCTGTGATATCACAGGTGGTATTGCAGGTGGTATCACTGGTGGTATTGTAGGTGGTATCACTGGTGATACTAAACGTATGCTACATAGCAGATTCAAAACCACAATTAGACACAAAAACAGCATTCAAATGCAGTTAAAAACATAAATTCAACTAACAACTTAATTAATAAGCAAAATTACAAGAGCAGATAACAAAATTATCAAATATTTTTCACTCACACATTTCATCAAACACTTGGTGTGCAACTTGATCACAAGGAATGTTAAATAACTTGATCCACATAATTAACAAACGATTCAACAACACTATCAACAACAACAATATCCATCAAATCAGCTTCTGAAAACAAACGGTTCATTCAAATCAAAAGAAGAGGTGGTTATGAGATGATGATCGGAATGTTGACTGGAATGGTGATCGGAATGTTGACTGGAATGGTGATGGTGATGATGATCGGAACGATGGTGTAGTGGTGGTAACTGATTATGGAGGGAAAAAGTAACAGATTATAGAGAGAAGTTGGTTGAGAGAAAACACACACAAACTGTGTGTGAAAAAAAAAGCGGAAGGGAAAAAAATAAATAAAATAAAACTTTATATAGGTGGAGTAAAATTAGGTTTAAGTGATTAAATCTTAGATTAATCTAGGCCATTAGATCAAAAAGGATAGAGGGTGGAGATTTGTCCCTTGGTATGCACCAAAAAAAGGGTATGCAAATGAATTTTCCACGGCATGTTTCTTACATATTCATGAAACAAGTTATGTGTGTGTCGCAACACATCAATTATAATACTTAAAATAACCGGATATATACCAAATACTAGAAAGTATTTCGGTAAATATCTAACTACCTTGGTATCGTTCTCATGAGAAGAAGAATTTGAAGTTTACTTTTTTGTTTGTTGTTTGATGCTTAGATATCATAAATACTTTGATTTTTTAATTAAACTAACTAGCGCAAACAATAGTAAGCTAAAAGGGAAAGGCAAATCTAAGCTTAAACTAGGAAAATAAACTAAGGAATTTGATCTAAAAAATATATGATACCAATATATGCTTGTTTAGAAACAGTACCTAGAACTTACGGCTGTATCATGTAATAATAACTATAATAATAAAGTGATGTTTTATAAAAAAAAGGTGATGTTCTAATAAAAATGATGTTTTAACAACAATAATAATAATAATAATAATAATAATAATAAACATCAGACTATTAATGCTAGGACCTACAAATATGTGTTATGCTATCGGTGTTCCCATATTATTTGTTCAGATGCCGTGCTCAGCTTGTTCCAAGGTCTTTATGGGGACCATGCTGTATCGTCCGTTAGTATTATCGGTATTAAACATCGGCATAACGTGGTGCACGATACCCTTGTTGACGCCTGTTCTCGGTCGGGGAATTCAGCTCGTAAAGAAGTTGACATCAGGCTTATTTGAGAAAGAGACCAACCCTTATGCCCAGCCGATAAATTGCTTTACTCATGGGACGGAGAGCTAGATGTATGTGTCGATCTGACAGGGTCATCACCCTTGACGCAAATTGGTATGATTGATTTTGTACCTGGTCGTACGTTGATTTAGCCACACAACGTAAACGCGTTAAGTATGAGGCTAAATGCACGGATATTGGATATCAGTTTCTTCCATTCTCATTCTCTTCTTTTGGGAAACTTGAGAAGGATACAGTGACTTTATTGAAGTGGATCCGGAAGTTCTCGGTTACTCAAGACATTGGGGCGCGTGTACTGCTACCCATATTTTTAGTAGGATTTGTTTTGTTGTAGCTAGAGAAGTGGGGGCCCAGATAGTTTCTTTGCTTCTCACTAATTTCTTATAAATCATATGATTTTCTAAAAGTGATAATAATAATAATAATAATAATAATAATAATAATAATAATAATAATAATAATAATAATAATAATAATAATAATAATAATAATAATAATAATAATAATAATAATAATAATAATAATACCATGTTGTATCATGTGCTAGTATTATTAGTATTAAATATCGGCATAACGTTGTGCATAATAACCTTGTTGACATCTGTTTTTGGTCGTAGTGGTAAGGAAGTTGATATCGGGCTTGGTGGAAGACGTGACAAACCTCTACGTCCAGCAGATATGTGTTAGTTTACTCGTGGGACGAAGGGCTTGATGTATGTGTGGATTTGATAGGCTCCTCGTCCTTGACGCAGACTGAGTGGTTGATTTTGTGCCCGGTCGTATGTGGTTGATGCAGCACAGCGTAAACGCGCTAACATGGGGCTAAGTGTGCATTATTAGATACGACTTTTTTTTTTTATTATTTTTTATTTATTAATTTTTTTCCACGTCTATTGGGGAATTTGAGAAAGATGTGGTAGCCTTNGCAGATATTGTGTCGATCTAACATGGTCATCATGGTCATCTCCCTTAACGCAAACTGGTATGGTTGATTTTGTGCGTGGTCGTGCAGTGATTGTGGCGGCACAGCGTAAACGCGTCAAGTATGAGGCTAAGTGCGCATATATTGGATATGCGTTTCTCCCATTCTCATTCTCTTCTTTTAGGGAACTTGAGAAGGATGTGGTGACCTTACTAAAGCGGATATGAAGATTCCATGTAACTCACGACATTGGGGCACGTGATGCTATTCATATTTAGTAGGATTATCTTTGCTATAGTTAGGGGAATAGGATTATATTTCCCACTAATTTCTTGCAAATCATATCAATTTCTAATAAAGTGACTAAATAATACTCCATATTTCTGCTAAATAAATGTCCACTTTGACTTTTTAGAGTATTTATCGTTCAACTTTGACCTTAAATGTTCGTGTTTGTTTTATATAATATTTGATAAAAATTGTACCTAATCAATTCATATATTTTGCATCCATATAACCCAAGAAAAAAAAAAGGTTAAAATTGAACGAGAAAGACTCTAAAAGTCAAAAGTGAACATTTATTTAGGAACGGATGGATGGAGTAATAATAATAATATGGGCAAATGATTAAAAAAAGTATCATACTTGACTCTATTTCCTCTTGTGGGTAGCAAACAAATTTTTTATGCTTTTGTGGGTACTTTTCGTTCAAATTCATTATTTTTTTTTGGGTATTTTGCGAAATTTTTGGCCCTCTTAGCTGATAGAAATTTTTTTTCCTGGAAGGGTAAAAATGTCACGTAGTACTAAAAAGGATAAAGGATGAATTTGAAAGAACAAAAGCAAAAAATTGTGTTTCCCTAATAATAATAACACGAGTCATTTCAAAGTATGAGTCATCTCAATTGAAATTCAGTTGTTCTCTCTGATATTGTTCCACTAATGGTGGATAATGAAGTTGATAGGTACGAACACTTTCAATGTTTTCTCTTTATATATCCTTGAACCTTAGGTCATAATGTCATATAGATGAATTCAGGTTGTCATATATAAAGAAATTAAATAGATGAAATTAGGTTGATTATGATTGTGAAATTGACGAATGCTTGTAGTAGTTAGGTATTTTTGAATTATATGTTGCTACTTACATGTGTGTAAACACAAGTTCAGGTAGTAGACTAGTAGACACTGGGAACATTGATCATGCATGTAATGTAACTAGTTGAACAATAATGAATACGGTGTAAAGATCATTACATGTGTACACATTGACCCGAGAACATTTTATTAGTAAAGTCTCAAAACATGATTATATTATCCGGATATTGAGTTCTGTAATAGTACTTCTCACTTTTGTTATGTACGTTTAAGATGAAAACGTCCAATGGTTGGAGTACTTGTGCTTGAGTCAATAGACCCAGGTTCAAGTCCCATCCTTGGCATTTGCTTCATATAGGTACCCACCTCCGCAAAACCTATGGGCACACTAGAGAGACTTTGTGGAATAAGAGCTCAGGGGTCCGAGTCCGAGTCTTGGCTTGTGCTCACTCCAGTTGGTGCCTCACTAAGCCAGGAGAGTTGCCGGAGCTATTCCTTGTGGGGTGGACAATGGCTGGTGCCAAAAGGCACCCGGGGTCAGGGTGTTCCCGCCAATCTACACCTTTTGTGGAATAAGATGAAAACGTCTTGTGGCTACTTTAACTTTATGAGAAAAAAAATTCATTTCTGTTGAGAATATCGATCTGTATCCACTTTTGTGTCAATTTTCTAGCATCTGTCAGGGATAATGGTAAAAGGTCACTGATATGAGTGGATTTTGTGTGCTATTTGGCTTGACAGTTGTATTTATCTTTTCCTTTAATTAAGACAGTCTCATTCTGGTGATGACATGATGTTGTAAGTTTGTTGAATGATGATGTTTGTGGGTTTTACAGATATGCTATTTAATGGTTGTTAGTTGACTAGTTCTTAAACATAGTGTAGGATCCACGTTGTGCTTCAATAGAAAGTTCTAGTCCTTGGTCATTGACCATTATCATTGAAATTTATGTTTAGTTGCAATGCACTGAATGAAGCTTCATCCCCGTCATTTCTACCTTACTAGTTACCATACCTTTAGGTCCATATTCAAAAGATTCTTTGTCCATAAACTCAAGTTTGGCCTAATCATTGGTTTTAGGCCTTTTGCAGTAGATATACACATTGTTCACCCCACATACTCTTGCTAAAATTCCTGTCATTTCCTGTTTTGCTCTTTCTAAGATTATAGACTATGTCAATCTTATTTGATTTGATCATAAATTAGAGTAGATCTGTATGCTTGGCCTCCAAATGAGTAATTTTATGCTGTGGCCTAAATCATAGCATAATTGAATTAGTTAACTGCTCCTGATTAAATTGTAGCACCGACTGCATTAAACCTCTAGAATGAGTTCTTAGTATATGATTTTAAAATTTTAATATCAAGCTCTTTGGTAGCGCAGAGCTGAGAAATACAGGCACAGTGCATCAATTGTGATAAACTTTTAACCTTCTATCAACACCTGTCATGTATATTTTCCCGAGCTATCAAAGATCAGGAATTTGCAATATTATTGTTACCTATTGACACATCTTTCTAGCAGAGTGAATCGCAGAATATTGCAGCTACGTTTTTCTACTTTTCCCCTACTCCCAATCTTTGTACTTTTCATATTTTGTTCCTAATATTTAATTGTAAAATAGGTGTAATTTTAAATAAGTTTAGAAGTTTGAAATACAAATCTCTAAATGAGATCATGAAATCAAGTGTAAAGTCAACTCCCTAGAAGCAATGACTGTTTAAGTAATGATATTATGCTTATTCCTTTTTGCTGCCTTTTATCTTGCCACTACAATTGAAATTGATTGCCCATTTACAGATCCATTTCCCAAGTTATCATCTCTTGCTGCCTCTACCTCACATCTCTTAATGAAGAACGCTGGTCGTTTTGGCTCAGGTAGATGCATATTTTCATTAGTAAGCATAGAAATAACTTCAGACATGGTAGGTCTGTCCATGGCATGCTCTTGAACACACAAGAGACCCACATGAATGCATGTCATTACTTCCTTGGGAGTGCATGAATCTTCCAGTACTGGATCCATCAACTCCAAACCTCTGCCTTCGTTCCATAGTTCCCATGCCTGGTTCAGTTTAAGCACGTATTATGTTCAAAATGATGCAAATTAGTCTTCGATAGAGTTAACTTACAAGTCCAAGAAGGCTGAGTTGGTGTTCCACATCATAGCTCCCATGATTCATCTTGCTGCTTACTATCTCAAGCAACAGAACACCAAAACTGAAGACATCTGTCTTGGCTGAAACGGCGCCCTCTATTATATACTCTGGCGGCATATAACCACTGGATATCAAATCGATTATTTAGAGTTTAGAAGTTATATATGTTAGAAGCTCTTACTCGCCAGTTAGAGATCGACTCACCGGGTTCCAACAACTCTACTTGTATTTTCTTCAGACTCGTTGACCCCAAATAACTTAGCCATGCCGATATCAGATATTTTTGGCTTCATGTAGGCATCTAGTAAGATGTTTCCGGCTTTTAGGTCTCTATGGATTACCCTCAGCCTTGAAAACTTATGCAGATATAGAAGCCCTTGAGCAATGCCGTCAATGATTACAAACCGGTTATTCCAATCCATTAATCCTCTCCTCCTACGGTCTGTTAAGAAATGAGTACCGGAAACCAAAGGTATAACCAAGTTCATATACATACTATATGAAGTGTTAGATCTTACCAAATAGGAAGAAATCCAAGCTATAGTTTGGCATGTACTCATATACAAGGATTTTCTCTTGCTTCTCAATGCAACACCCTATAAGCCTGACAAGATTAATGTGTTGCAGTTTGGCTATAAGTTCTGTTTCATTCTGAAACTCTTTGAGTCTTTGTGCAGAGCTTCTTGAAAGTCGTTTCACCGCAACATCTTGCCCATCAACTAATGTACCCTGTGAAATCCATGACATTCGCATTTAATTTTCAACATTTTTAAATGGATTTGGTTGTCTCTGGAAGTGTACCTTATATACTTCTCCAAAACCTCCCTCTCCTAGCTTATTAGTACTTGAGAAATTGTTTGTGGCAGTTGAGATGCTTTGAAAGGTGAAATAATGAACCTCACCGGTCAAATTCTTATTTGTTTGTAATAATTGTAGAAGTATCTCATTTGATGCAGCAGCAGTTTTATGATCTTCTTGCCTTTTCCTAATTTGTTGGTAAAAGAAAATTGTTAGTTAACAAAATGTCGGCTTTTGAAGTCAAACCATCTAATAGATGCATGTCAACTAAAATTCCAAATTATTTTGGAACATTCTTAACTATCAACTAGTGCACTAACTTCTGCGCTCCCGTAGTTTCTTTAGGATATTGGTGGTATACATGCTGTATAGCTTGCCATGTAAGTTACAATATTTTCTACATCCAACTTGACCAACCTGTTTACCATTTGTACCAAAAGAACTATAATAACAAATTTTATAATAATGAGCATTTATCTATCAAGTTGATTAAACAATGATGGAAAACTAATATAGTTATTGATCTTATTGCCTACTTGTGATCCCTTTTGGAAAGAAATATAGATAGTGATCATTGAAATTTATATGAGTTGAGTAAAAAATAAGGTTAATACCTCTAGCATCAAGCTTCTTGTTTAACAAATAGCATGATAGTATGGAAGCTAGTGATCCAATCCCAATGATCAACCAAATCCACTTATTCTTCTCCATCCCTACTTCTGCAAACGAGAAAATTACCTCTCATCTTATATAAGCACTCTTTCTGTGTTATTAAGCTTTTGAGATCATTTGCATCAAGTTCTAGCATAGTTTTTCTTTTCTACTGATGTAATATTATGTATATTTAGGAATTCCCTAATTTACTGTGAACTTAAAAGAAATGTTTGGATATTGGAAGAAAGACTGTCTGGACAGTACTATATTTTAAACGGAAAAAAACAAAGAGTTGTTTGATACCTAAACTTTATGATTCTGTTGGTTTGTGGATTAGTATCTAAATCACNAAAAAAAAAAAAAAAAAAAAAAAAAAAAAAAAAAAAAAAAAAAAAAAAAAAAAAAAAAAAAAAAAAAAAAAAAGTGCTACAGTACTTAACGGCCGTTAGTCACTGTAGATTCTACTGTTCATTGTGAGTGTAAACACTGTAGCATCTTGCTACAGTTTTTTGGGGGAGAGTTCCTCATAAATGTTATATAGTAGAATTTCTATGTTATACTTTCAAAAAATTTATGTTCAGAAGTGAATATACAATCACCTAGCTTATGTAGGTTTTACCAGTTGGACCTCATGTGTTGTGCATATATAGGGGTTGTAGTGCTTGTAGAAGTAGGCTTCCCAGTCCCCACTTCATTTGGTAGACCTATTGAGATCGAGCCTGTGCACGGAAGCCTTCTTCAACAAGCATTATCCATTGGTAAAAATGTATAATTTATTTTCCCTATTGTGAAAGCGTATTATTATTTTACTTTCTTTTATATTCGTCGAGTAATTAACTTACTAACCAGTATCATGAGGACCCAGCGGATATGGGCGCCGCAGAGCCTCATCAGAATCTGGCAACACAAAGGCGTAATACTCTGAGTCTTCAGGTTCATTTTCTGACGGATTGTATATCATTTGACCGAATGTCTTGCAGTCTGCCTTATTTTTGTTTGCATAAGTATAGGCCACACAAGAACAATTGCTCCAGCATATTCTTTTGCAATCGTATATTGTTAAGTTATAGCTCTCTTCATACTCATACTTATCCCCGTATATGTAGCCAGATACCTTACGGAAATGATAATCTTTCCTGCATTCAATGTTTTCAAACTCATTTTCAGCACAACCAGGATCATTGACTGAGCTGCATCAGACATCAAACTTCAAATTTGAACTTCTAAGGTGACCGTTTGGATACATCCTTAGAATTGGACCTGAATAATACGTTTTTGCTAGATATGTGAAAGACTGCTCGGTCTCATTAGAGACATAATACAAGTGAAAGACTGCTCGGTCTCATTAGAGACATAAACCCAATCCACAATTTTTTTTTCTTTTTGTTCATCTTCTTCTTCTCCTCCGTCTTGATCTCTGCATTTGAAGAAAATAACTAAATATTATCTATGCACTCATGTGTGTAATTAAGTTTTATCCCTTGCAGAAAATGCAAGCATATAACTTTTTCCTTACTAAAAAAATCTATAACCCACCATCAAAGCTTTGTTGCACATTTTTATTTGGCCTGGTTATGTATTGATCATATTGAACAACATATTTTTCTTATCCATAATAAAATACATTTGAGATATAAAAATTAATCAGAGTATGGATGTTTTTAATGTTCAAGTTTACAATTATTATTATCAATCATAGGGTACAATAACTCTCAAGATAATGCCACACAGTTTTGTGCAGTTAGGATGTCTTTAAATTTCTTCTAATTGTAAAAAAAAATTGGTGTGATCAGATTTAAAGGACCGTGAGCATTAGATCTTTGCATTTTTGGGAGTGCTAAATATCTCTGTTGTGGTTTCAATGTTGTAACTTTCAGAAGTGATTATACAATCTTCTGCGGCCAAATGGTTCTATGCATGTTACTATTGTGTGCTGTCATTTATAGAACCTTCAAAATTTTAGCCTATAGTAATTTAAATACCAAACACCATTGATATTTGCTGAAGCAAGATACTTGTCAGGTGCACCTTATGTGTTGTGTGTATATAGGGAATGTAATGTTGGTGGAAGAAGCTAAGGATTCAACAAGCGTTATTCTAATAGATGTATGGGTTCATAGTCTGTATGATATATTAGCAAAAGAAGAAGTGAACGCACTAACCTGGATAAAGCTCGATGATGCTGTAATATCTATCTCTATCAGCTTCGTCTGGATTGTATATCCTTTTACCATAAGTCTTGCAGCCTGCCCGGTATCCTGTCACATAGGTATAGGCAACGCACGAACAATTGCCCCAACATTTTTTTTTGCAGTCGTATGAAGTCAAGTTATAGCTTTCATCATATACATGCTCATCCACATAAACATACACATGGTCCTTTTTGTCATCAAAGTAACTACGATCCCTGCACTTCAATTTTTCAAGCTCATCTTCAGCACAATCAGGAGGGTTACCAATGGAGCGGCAGTGAACGTCAAAATTTAGGGCTGTACTTTCAAGATGACCATCTTGTTGCATCGTCAGAGCTGGGAATGAATCATATGTTTTCGTTAAATATGTGAAGGATTCTTCAGTCTCATTAGAAACATAATAAAGGCGGACATCTGGACCAGGAAAATATTCGTTGTTGAATTGACCATTCCGCCAAGGTCCACTTTTCCAGTGGACATTCTTTTGCCTTAGAATGACCATTTGACCTTTTCCATTCAGGTCTCCTGCAGTTAATGTAAATGACCCATCGGCTGGTAACTCATTGTTCCGCCAAGAAGTGAGTGACCATCTACGCCCAGTCTTGAGATTAATTCCAAGTTTCATTCCTGGTAGAAGTGTATCTGTTGGATAATCAAAGCTTTGCCACAAAACCTCCTTAATAGACCCATCTGGATACAGCTCTTGAACTACCAAGTTTCCAGAATCCAAAAGTCTAACACTTGCATTGCGCGTTACCTGACTAGGACTGAAGAGATCAAGAACAGTGACTTCACTTGATAGAATGCTTAGCTTGCCATCGACATCTATTTTGAGGTTGCCGTATACGTCCGGGATCGGATTGTTTCTGTTTGCCACCCAAACCGCCGTACTGGGGGAGCTCTCTGAATAACGGTATCTGATTATGTTTCTGTTAGCGTTGTCATTGTTTTTGCTATATTTGTTGTAGAATATCCCTAAATAAGGGCTAACCATAGTGCCAAAGCTAAAGAACTTTAAAATGAAGACCCTGTTTGATGAAATCAATTCATCCCAGTCTTTGAAAACTTGACCTTGATGCAAGGTATCTGTTGTTTCTGAATAGCAAAGATTGGTGAACAAAAAGAAAAATAAAATGAGAATGAGGATGAAAAATATGTTTCTGTGTGCCATTGTTTCATGATAAACAAAAGCTCTGGTATCGGAAAATATTTATGGTGGTAGTATTGACAATTGACTCAAACTTCAACGTATGTTTAACATTAACTTAGTCAACATAAAGAGAAAGAGACATCCCTTTTTTGTCCATGTGATAAGAGCTTGTTTTTATTTCTGACCCATTCTCTACGCTGTAGTTATTAGGAAGCCCACCATATGGGTAATTAAGAAGCTTCATAGCAATTTAATGACTGACCACACAGATACATGATATAGGGCGTTACGCAATTCTCATGTCTTGTAGTGACAGATTAATGATACATATATATAGGGAATGAAAACAAGTCTGATATGCTAATGTTAGACACAGAAACACTCGGTTGAGACTTGAGAAAATTGATTTTTTTTTATAACAGCTAGCAATTTTTCTTGACCCAACGTGTACAACTTATTTTCTACGTTGTGTGGTGGTCAACAGAAATAGGCACTGCTATCATGATAATGTCATAAAAGACTTGTTTTCCTTTTTATGTTTCCATAGCCTGTTACCGTGTTTTTAACTGTGTTTATTAGGAGCCCCCATTATGGACGAGGAGTTGGATACTATTTTACATACGCTACACAAGCATCACATATGAAGCATGACGTTTAAATCGATAAACTTAGTGTAGGTAATTTGGCATGGTTAAATGTTTGGCACCAATGGAATCTTCTAATGTATGTGAAAATTGACTGGTAGCAAAAGCATGACATGGCTTTTTCAAATCAATAAAAATGCAGTGTTTCAATTATTAATGTATCTTCTCATGTTTGTTCTATTCAATTAATATTAGGATTATTTTCGTTAATTTGGCATATTGAAAAACTGTGATGTAAAAGTATAATTTGTGATTTGGGTATAGTATAATACGGGACACTGGAAGCAAGGGCCTGGCCATGTAAAACGTGATTAGGTAATTTGGATATTATGTGTTGGATTTCTTGTTCTTGAATTCATATGGGTTTCAATTTTTTAACTGTTGCTGGTTTTAATTGATCGTAAAATTAATTGTTGTGTTCATGTGGCCTGATTTTGTAACTTTATTAGCCCAAAACACCAATTTCTAAAAATCCTAGAACAAATTAAGGAATTCATTTTTTAACTAATGAAACAGGGACAAAGAACTATAAATGAAAGACCATGTTTGCTCAAATCAGTTCATCCCAGTTCTTGAGCTGTTGACCTTGTCGTAAGGTATCTGTTTCTCAGTTACAAGGATAAATGAAATAGTAGCTAGATAAAGCGAGCAGTAGGAAGAGGAAGATATCTCTGCCTGCCATTGTTTCAAGGCAGTGCCAAAGCTATGGGATATAGTTGGAAAGAAGTGATAGCTATGTTGGTAGTATACATATTCCTACATACAACCTTTCTTGACTCAAAATTCTACGCCATTTGTAAGTTAGGAATGGATCTAACAGAACTGGTATATGGTTATTTATGTCAGTGCTATCATAGGTTTAGACCCGTGTAGGATTTTTATTATCACGATTTGTGGCCTAGCTTTGTATCTATAAGCAGTCACTGTATTGGGTTTTTCACAGGTTCCAGAAATTTGATATTCCAGGATCGTATTGCACAAGATTGACAAGAAGTGATTCATTTTATTCATCAAATGTAACAGTGGGTTACATTGTACAAAAGACATTCTATCTCTATATGAGACACTATATTTCTGATTACATGTACTTGCCTATTTATAGACTACGAAAGGGTATGACCCAATGGTCATGATGGTTCGAATGATCCAATCCAAACGACACACCCTTTCATGTTTTTACAGAAATAACTACCTATAACTACCAACAGAAATAACTACCATTCGGTTATAAACTTTCTACTTAACATGTTCAGCCCCTTGGCTTTAGTTTATTACATAAGTATCCTTGTCCAACAAGACTTTTATCAATTATGGTCCAACAATTCCCCCCTAATTGTTTAAGTCTTGTTCTTCGAGTCTTCGTGCTCTTCTCCGTGTCTTTTCCTTTCCTTCTTCTTGTCTTATCAACGTGTTGTCGTTTTTCGTTGTTTATTTCTTGTCACGTTGTCTTACTTTTTCTTGTGCGTCCAGCTTGGTTACCGGCATGTTCTAGACCTTTTGTCTCGGCTTCTTTTTTCAAAACATCCATCGTGTTCTTGTCCACAACCAAACTCAATTGTTTGTTGTTGTTTCGCTCCAAGTTCTTCATCTCACCTTCATCTCACAAATACCTCTTGGTATGTTCCAAAAGCAATTCATTTGCTTTCCTTTCTTCACTAATACCCATGGTATTAACCTCCACGACCAATCAATTTGAGAATCTTGTTTGTCGTTGTTGCTGCTTGTCCTTTTCCCAAAAACGCGTACCACAATACTCCTCTTTTGTTCTTTTGTTCCACACCGTATCTATCCACAACAATCTTCAAACATCCTTCGATATTAATCTTTTAAAACAAGTGATCAGTTTGTTTTTTTTCTTGTTCGCTATTGTTGTCTTTGGTATTGCTAACGTTTTCTTTCAACAAAAACAATCCTAGATTGTTTTCTTCTTGGTATCTTTCAACCAATCCTCAAGCAACTTCCTCTTACTTCCAACGCGTTGTGTTACTAGTTTTCAGCAGTGGGTCTCTTTGTTCTTGACATCGTTCTCTTTTGTTTTTTCGTGCCTCGTTGCCTCTTTTTCTTTCTAATTCGACTTCTATCTTCAACAAAACCTTTCGAATTTGTTGCCTTGTTTCTGTTTCGAACCAAAAACAAAACACCATGGTTCCTTCTTTCTTCTCCTTGTCGAATTTTTCTTGCCAACGAGTCTAAACAAAAGTTCCATATCCTCCTTGCCTTGTTGTCTCAAATTCTTCCTTGAATCACAACCAAAGTCACGGCCTCCTTGTGTTATTCTTGTTTCTGTTTATATTTGACACAAACAAAACAACACTTTCTTGTACCAAGCCACACGCTTTCTTTTCTTTTCCTTTTGTGTGTTGTTCTTGATCTCGGTTTCTTTGAAATCACTAAGTCTCCTACACACAATTGTGTTACCGCACCTTGGTAACCATACCGAACCAGAAATCAGTCCTTCGCTTCTGAATTCGTTCCAACGAAACAAAAAACAGTCCTTTGTTTTGTTTCTCTCTACGTTGTTGTTGTTCTTGTGTGTTGTTTTGATCACAAACTTTCTAACACACAACTTGGTACCACGCCTTGGTAACCAAACCGAAACAAAACAGTCCTTCGTTTGTTTCTTCTCTTGAGTACTCCTCGTTCTACGTATACGTTTTACTCCCACAACAACGTCTCATGCACTTCTAGAATCCGCGTCTTAATATGCTTTGTGTCTTTTCAAACCGGTTTTACAAAGCCTTCCACTCTTGCTTCTACGCTTCTTTCAACGTCAAGAGTTGTAACAATTGTTCCTCATAAGTTTTCTTCCACCAATACGTTTGATTCCTACGTTCGCTTCCTTTTGTCGGTTATCAAAACTTATCAAAACTTGCCGCTTCTACAAAAGGTTCCTTCTTGTTTTGTTGTCGCGAATGATCACAACAAAACTCCACCAATTCGTTTGGTGTCCATGTCCGTTGGTTCTTGATTGTGCACTATCTTCCCCAACATCCTATGGTGTCTTTCTTTCTCGGTCTCTTGATCTTCTTGATCAAAAGACTTGAATCACATCTTGTATCCTTGCAAAAACCTTCGGCTCTTGATACCATATTGGGTTTTTCACAGGTTCCAGAAATTTGATATTCCAGGATCGTATTGCACAAGATTGACAAGAAGTGATTCATTTTATTCATCAAATGTAACAGTGGGTTACATTTTACAAAAGACATTCTATCTCTATGTGAGACACTATGTTTCTGATTACATGTACTTGCCTATTTATAGACTACGAAAGGGTATGACCCAATGGTCATGATGGTTCGAATGATCCAATCCAAACGACACACCCTTTCATGTTTTTACAGAAATAACTACCTATAACTACCAACCGAAATAACTACCATTCGGTTATAAACTTTCTACTTAACATGTTCAGCCCCTTGGCTTTAGTTTATTACATAAGTATCCTTGTCCAACAAGACTTTATCAATTATGGTCCAACAAAGGGGAACTGCAAATGAAACGGAAAGCTCTTAAATTAAGAAATATCTGAATCTATAAATGGGAAGCTCGGAAATTTTGTGAGCATATTTCGGCTTGGTGAAACTCCTCCGCCAGTAGTAAGTGCATTGTGGCTCTTTTTAGTTTTATCATCATTGTTTCTAAACTGTGTTTCCTTCTAATTATAGATTTTGTTTTTAGAAAGAACTAAAACTTTATGCCAATGCATTAGCCACTGCTCTTGAAGATGGGAATTTTTGTACACGAGAAGATACAACCCTTGTACACGGTGTATTTAGTGAACTGAAAGTCCTTTTAGAACCATTTGATCAAAGGTTAGATTTGTAATATTTCTACTTTTATGTGTTTATATTTACATATTTACAATTAAAAGCTTGAAGATTTATTTGGGACTTTTGGTCATTTTCAGTCCATCAAAGATATCGTCTATGGTTCAATGGGAAAATCTTTTAGGAAGCATAAGTTGGGTAAGAAAAAGTGGGCCAAAGTTAAATAATTTCTTGAAGGGTTATGCCAGGATTCAAGATATGGGGTCTGAGCAAACGGTAGCGTCAGAGAGCAACAACATACCTGTGGTAGAACAAACAGACGGTGACAGAATTGGTGATAACACTCAAGATGCTAAAATCAAGAAATGGAAGGGAAACAAGGGTAGAAAGAGTAAAGTAAAAAGAAATGACGCGAAAAATAGGATGGATAAGTATTTTTTCATGCAGGATAGACGCTTTCTTTTGGGTCCGAGAATCATAGTGTAAGTTTTTTGGTTAGCCTTTTCAGGATGGTTATGATTTAATCTCATCAACATGATACTCTAACTGATTGTGTACGCTTAGTCAATGTTAAAAGATGTTGCAAACATTTCATCTCATTTGTTTTAAGTTGTTTTTATGGCTCAAATTTATATAATGTGAAGATAAAAAGCTATGTTCTTATTGGATGGCGATCCCGAAAAAAGTAGAGACAATCACATAAATAATAATGAATACACAATTGACATTTGATTGTGATTGGCTGAATTATAATTTTACAAACAATTACAATAAAATAAAATTTCTTAACCACAACACTTAGGTTGTTGTTAGCAAAACCCTTCAAACAAACAGAAGCTGAAAATTTTGGCCACAACCCCAAACAAGGTGCTTGATATGTTGACGCCCCCAAAGTACACGGCCAACTTCATGTACAACCTCTTTATGCATTTCTTAAAGATAATACTCTATGAAATAATAATCAAGTTTGAGATGTATTATGTTTATGTTACCATCGTCTCAATTAAATGTCTATATTTATATTTCACAAAAATTTTAAAATTTCTAGTAACGACTATCTTTAGTCTTTACCACTCAAATATTATACTTACCAACTAAATCATTTTTGATTGAAACACAAAGTGAATACTTATTCAGTTATTCTAGTAAAAAAAAAAATAATAATAATAATCTAAAAGTTTTTTTAAGAAGGACGAAATATTTGATAAATTACACCTTTAAAAATAGAGAGTTCATTTTATAACTTTATTCATCCAAGAAAGAAAAAGTACAATACACTTTCCAAATCAGTATATTTAAAACCATTTCAGACCGTTGGATCAAAAAATATATGACCGTTGTTACACTACACACGCTCCCTTTTCACAAAATTCAAACCCATATTTAAAATCCCCACATAACAAACCCTCAAAACCCAAATCTTGAACCACAAACATATTTGTCAAAAATGATGATGCGTTCAGATCGCAAGCCGCCGCTCGCTCTAAGATCCCCGATTAGGCTTCGCTCTCGTCGCCCTGCTGCTCAATCAACTGGTGTGACAAACAACCTTCAAACCCCATCTGGTATTATCTTGTTTCTTTTATTGGTTTGTGTTGAGATTTATTGATTTGGGTATTGGGTATTTGTGGGTTTTGGGTGTTTTATGGAACCCACCAAGTGTTTGTGAAAATGTGTAGCTGAATTCAAGAAAATTAGTTTTGGTGTAAAAAGATCTGTAAAGGGTTTCAAGAATTATGCAAGATTGTTCTTTTTGGTCGATTTATGTTGTTTGTTGTTTGTTATGTTGAATCCGTTTATCGATTTGTAGAGTTTTGGGTTTACGATTTTGTAAAGTTAAATTGGGTATGATAAGAAGCCGCTATCTGTTTTTGAAATACCGTGGTTATGTTAGGAATTAGTAACTTTGACGTTTTTATAGGTTTATGTTGAAATCGGTAGAGTGGTTACTAGAAACTTTGCCGTTTTTGTTATATATATTTAAAAATTGGTTACATGGGAAACCCTTAGGTTTAGTTTTCTTGCTCTAAATCAAAAGATGAATTTGTAAGAATTTGTGTTCGTTATGATGGAAATATCTTTACATGTTCACGACTGATGGAAAGTTATTCTAGTTCCTTGATTTTATGCTGAAAATGTACTATTGATCATTTTATATTTGTGGGTTTTAGACGTAAAAACAATTCTGTTTATAGGTTCTTACATCTGAAATATGAAAGAATTGTTCATTTTAGACTTTCCACCAATGTGAATATCATATATATGTAAATAAGACGATTTAATCAGTGGAAAGTTCGTAAATGGTTGATATAAGAAATAAACTCTTTTAGAGCAATGTTTTCTGTAAGAATTCAAAGCCGGTTATGAATCGACTTATAATTGATTTGTATTGACCTTAAGTTTCTTTTCCTCTACTTTATACTAAAGTTTGTTGTTTTGCTTGGACTAACAGGTTCTTACACACAATCTCGTTTGCCCAAACCATCTTCTGAAGTAGAAGAACCTGAGCTCCGCCCTGAATACCAAACAATATCTCGTGAATTAAGAGATTTAACGAAGATGGTTCAAGAAACTTTGAGGGGATCTGCTACTACTAGTCAATCTGACGCTGGGAATCCTTTGTTTGAAAGGGGTAGGCTCTATGAAGAGTATTCTGCTAGAAGAAATGAAAGGCTGAAAAGAAAGAGAGGCGAATCTGGAGTTGAGAAACAGACCCCGAGCAAACAGTATCTTGGGGTTAGAATGGAGTCAGCAAAGAGAACTGTGGAAGTCAAGAAATATGAGAGTGCGAGGAAGATGACAACACCGTTGGTTGAGAAGAGAGAGGTTGCGACGGCACAAAGGGTAGAGAGGAGAGAGCCTGTGACGACACAGAGGTATTCGTTGAGAAGTAGTAGCAAAGAGAACAAGAAGCCGCCATTGGCTATGAGCTTTGAAAGATCAATGGATGCTACTGTGGAGCGAAAAACTACAGTGAGAAGGACTGCAAGGAAAGGGTACTAGCTACCGGTTTTCATCATTAGTAGCAATGGTTTTTAGTGAATCTTGTGTATTTTTAGTGAAGTTGCAATCCATTTGATTGATTTTGCTTGCTAAGGGCTTTAGTGTCATTATCTTTGAAAACTTGTTGGTTTTCGTTGTACTAGAAAAAAACTTCTGCTGGAAGGATTACATGCAATCATATCTATATTTACATCAAATTGCATTGAGTTATACAAGTGTAACTTGTTTTTATTGGATACAGATTCGGATTGATAATATATAATCAAATGCTTTCTGTGCTATTCTTATTGTAAACCATTTTCGTTTGTCGTCGCACTGTTGGTTATTTACAGAACATATATGACAAAACAAATACAATTTACTTCTATGCTTTTCCTGTTTTCCGAAATAAAGAAACTCATGGACGAATATGTAAAGAGATTGCTTAATAAAACTCATGGACGAATATGTAAAGAGATTGCTTAATAAAACATATTGAATAAGTTTTGCTGCAACAAGAACTTGTATGGTTCACAAAAATTATTATCTTTATGACTTCTCCGCATTTAGGAGACCAACATTTGGATCAAAATCGCTCAAAGACAGCCTAGTGGCAAAAAGCTTATGACTAATCACTAAAAAATGTGAGAGGTCTCAAGTTCAATTCATGCTAGGTGCAATAAGTGGTCAAGGGATTATGGTGATAAAGAAGATGATGTCATCGAAGCCGATCCTGCTTGTTTTGGATGATGTAGATGATGTTAAAGTTACGGATATAAATTAAGTGTAGCATGACCGGACTCGAACTTGAGACTTCGGGATTGCACACTTTACGTATGAGTTTCAATAATTAATAATTATTGTATTTAGTTATGAATAATTATTAAATACACGAAATATTAACTTCTGCAAGATTGTTCTTTTTGGTCGATTTATGTTGAATTCGTTTATCGATTTGTAAAGATTTTTGGGTATGATAAGAAGCCGCAATCTGTTTTTGAAATACAGTGGTTATAGTTTTCCTCTTTTTTGTAAAACAATCTTGCCCTATAAACTTTGGCGTTCATGTTAGGAACTAGTAACTTTGACCTTTTTATAGGTTTATGTTGAAATTAGTTACTAGAAACTTTGGCGTTTTTGTGGACAACCCTTAGGTTTACTTTTCTTGCTCTATTTTAAAAGATGAATTTGTAAGAATCTGCATTCGTTAACTCTTTACATGTTCACGACTGATGTAAAGTTATTTTAACTACTTGATTTTATCTTGAGAAATGTTTGATTCATCATTATATATTTGTGATAAAAAAAAAATAAAAAAAATCCATTTATAGGTTCTTACATCTGAATTATGAAAGAATTCTTCTAGACTTTCCAACAATGTGGATATCATATATATGTAAATATGATGATTTATTCAGTGGAAAGTTCATAAATGGTTGATATAATAAACAAAACTCTTTCATAGCTATGTTTTCTGTAAGATGCCAAGCCGGTTATGAATCGACTTATAATTGGTTTGTAATTTTGTTTTGACCTTAAGTTTCTTTTCCTCTACTTTATACTAAAGTTTGTTGTTTTGCTTGGACTAATAGGTTCTTACACAACATCTCGTTTGCCCAAACCATCTTCTGAAGTAGAAGAACCTGAGCTCCGCCCTGAATACCAAACAATATCTCGTGAATTAAGAGATTTAACGAAGATGGTTCAAGATACTTTGAGGGGATCTGCTACTACTAGTCAATCTGACGCTGGGAATCCTTTGTTCGAAAGGGGTAGGTTCTATGAAGAGTATTCTGCAATAAGAAACGAAAGGCTGAAAAGAAAGAGAGGCGAATCTGGAGTTGAGAAACAGACCCCGAGCAAACAGTATCTTGGGGTTAGAATGGAGTCAGCAAAGAGAACTGTGGAAGTCAAGAAATATGAGAGTGCGAGGAAGATGACAACACCGTTGGTTGAGAAGAGAGAGGTTGCGACGGCACAAAGGGTAGAGAGGAGAGAGCCTGTGACGACACAGAGGTATTCGTTGAGAAGTAGTAGTAAAGAGAACAAGAAGCCGCCATTGGCTATGAGCTTTGAAAGATCAATGGATGCTACTGTGGAGCGAAAAACTACAGTGAGAAGGACTGCAAGGAAAGGGTACTAGCTACCGGTTTTCATCATTAGTAGCAATGGTTTTTAGTGAATCTTGTGTATTTCTAGTGAAGTTGCAATCAATTTGATTGATTTTGCTTGCTAAGGGCTTTAGTGTCATTATCTTTGAAAACTTGGTGGTTTTCGTTGTACTAGAAAAAAACTTCTTCTGGAAGGATTACATGCAATCATATCTATATTTACATCAAATTGCATTGAGTTCAGATACAAGTGTAACTTGTTTTTATTGGATACAGATTTGGATTGATGATATATAATCAAATGCTTTTTCTGTTATTCTTATTGTAAAACCATTTTCGTTTGTGGTCGCACTGTTGGTTATTTTCAGAACATATATGACCAAACAAATACAATTTACTTCTATGCTTTTCCTGTTTTCCCAAATAAATAAAGAAACTCATGGACGAACTATGCAAAGAGATTGCTTAATAAAACACATTGCATAAGTTTTGCTGCAACAAGAAAGGCTTATGACTAGTCGCTAAAAACTATGAGAGGTCTCTAGGTTCAATTCATTCTAGGTGCAAGAAGTGGTCACGCCAACCCTTCTGAAACGTGAAGGCTTTACCTAGTCTAGTGTACTCTAGTATCACAGGACAATCGAATTGGTCTAATTCCATTCAGTTTGATCTATGAAGTCTTAATATCTCGTTATATGTAACTTTGCCAACTTTAACCCTTTGGGGATGATTTTCAATTTTATTTTGAAGAGCGGGTCCAAGTAGTTACCACTTTAAAGTTGACATGTTGTTTTAAGAAAGAAATTGCATATTTATATAAAAATAAAATTATTTATTAAAAGCATTACTTTTGGGAAAGATTTTTTAAACCTTTCTCTAAAATATTCAAAAAATGTAAGTAATGAGCATAAACGATTTTTTTTTTTTTTTTTTTTTTTTTTTTATTTTTTTTTTAATTTTCGTCTGCATGTAATACAAGAGCACCTACACGTCTTATGTCTTGGGGACACCCCACGGACACGGAGGCGTAGTCCCTAAAAACTTCACCTCCCTTGGATGTGTTGGTCATGAGCTTTTGAGAAAACTTGATTTTTCAGATGATTGAGTTGTGTAAAGAGATGAAATAATTTTTATTTTTTTGGTGTGAGAGTATATTTTGTGGTATATTTGTATTTAAGTATGGTATGTTTTGGGTGATGTTGTTTGTCGTATTACACTATGTTTGTGGTGATGTTGTTGAGCAAAAATATTACTCGTACGTACTTTACTATATGAAATAATTTATTTGTCAAATAGAAATAACATCAAATGTTTGCTCAAAATCCATCACCACCTTTATTAATTTTATTAAAGTTGACTTGGAGTCCACAAATTTGCGTTTGCAATTTCTAACTGCAATAATGGAAATTTTATTTTGATCGCATTCATTTCAAAGACTTCCCATCCATCCATTCATCATCGCTATATTGCTTCTTTTTTGTATTTGCATATATCTTATAACTACTACACTGGAACTTTCATTTTGAAATTTTGATTCCATCCATCCATTCATCATCTCTATATTTATTGTAAGTCATTTCTAGTTACCTTTTATTGTTTCATTTGTGTATTTGCATATCTCATAGTAGTAACTAAACAACTTATTAATATTATTATTATTTGTTCAGTAGTGGTTGGGTAATCTTAAAACAAAGCAAAAAGTATTATATATAGCCAAAGAAAACTTATGTCAAATGTTTGGGTCATGGTCGGGTTTTCACTCGTCTTCGTACTTTTTACTGAGTAATTGACCTTGGGTGGTTATACGTAAGTTGGATTGTTGGGCTGTCATATTTGTAATTTTTAAGACCATTAAAGGTAAGATGGTTGTAGTTTTTAGGGTCGTGGTAGTTTAGGATCATCCAGTCGAAGTTATCAAGTCCAATATTTCAACAAGGTTTTGTAGACCACAGATTTTACATTAGTAAAGTTATAAAGTCCGATAATTCTGTTGGAATATTGGTTAAATATTAATACGTAAATGTCTAGAATCGAACCCGAGACCTCAGGATTGCACACATTGCAAATAAGAATTAAAGTATAATAATAATTATATTGTATGTTTATTATTTGAACACAAGTACTTAACGGACGTTAGTGTTTACCGTTAAATGACTAACGACCGTTAGACGAAAATAAGGAAAGAAGTGTTTATGTAAAATTAGGAAACAAGAAAAGTTCTAGAATCCCCTTTGGATTCTAAAACCGGTCGTGGGGTGCTAAGGGTTACCCAAACCCTAACTTGTTCCCTACTCTTCCTAATTAGTATATAAACAAACCTAGGGTCATTGTTTTCACATCCTTTTGTGCACACAATTATCCCTAACTTTCTTTCTCTCTTTCTTTGCCTAAAACCGATCGTACAAACACCCTTGGGGTTTTGTGGGTCGAATTTTGTGAAACAAAATCTTGTGTTCTTGTTACTTGCATAACCTTTAATTCGTGATTAATTTGTGTGTACAAGAACGAGGTAACAACACACTATTGTTGTTATCAAGAGATCGAATAACAAAAAGGTAAGGGGTTATTCATAGATCTGAATAAACCCTAATTAGGGTTCATCACTTGTTCATCCATTAATCAAGAATCGCATACGGTACGTTTTCTATTTATGTTTTAGTTAACTATTATTTGTTATACGTGATCCTACGCTTCCGCATCTATGTGCTACTCGATATTAGTATTTATTTATGATAGTCATAATTATAAAATTCTAACAGTGGCATCACGAGCCATGTATAACATGTAATTGCTTACTAAAATCAATAAAAAACGTATCTTGATTGTTTTAGATAACATGTTATTGTTTTCTAGGGTTTTCTTTAAAAAAAATTTTTAGAAAAATAAAAACCCTAACCCTAATTTAGGGGGGGTACGATTTATCCATAAACCCTAATTAGGGTTTGTGGTTTTAATTAATTAAATTAGTTAATTGATTAGAAACCCTAGGTTTGTAAAATGTTTATGTGTACAACGTGGTAATTGGTATGCATGAATCCATGATGAAACATGCATGTTAGTCATGGATTATTAAATATTATTGTTGTATATGCAAGTATGTGATCCACACCGTAATAATTAGATAGATCTAGAATTGGAGAAGACTCCAATTATAATTAAAATCAATTTACTTATGTGGTGTACTAATTAACCCTAGCTGACGCAATCGATCATTCGATGTTACACCGAGTGAACACGTTTCACTTTCGAAACCAATTAATACGTGTACTATTGGATCTTAACAAAATTAATCCCAAACTAGATTATTCGAACGTACGCCGATTAACAAAAGTAGCAAAATAAATAATCAACCAATACACAAAAGAAAAATTTAATGAACAATACACAATACACAAATATTATTAACATTCGTTATTGTTCCCATTAAAAGTTTTCTTTTTAATTTAACCTGATTATTACCACTTTGGTTCAAAACTCGAAAGTATTTGAAAATTAACATTGGTGTGACTGTACTTTAGTGCTTTCAAGGCTCAATGACAAACTGTGTGGTGGGTTTATGTGGAACTAAGTTTTTTAATGATTCGCTCATACGAACGTTCCGCGCCCGCTTGTGCGTCATCTTGAAACTTTATTGTACGAAGCACCTTAAGGCAATGTTGTAAGTTTCTCAACGCCTCAATTAAAACTTTGTTGATCGTGCTCGCGTTAATGAATTGGATTTATAAAAATTGTTTTGTAAAACTTTATGTCATAAAGATGAGTGCATGCATCTTTATACATGTTTTTGACACATCAAAAACTAAATACCCTAAAATTTAAGTCACATGCCATCTAACTATAAGGAACACTTGAAGTTAATTTTGGGTATGCGTGAGACCTGGACCAAGATTAATGACAAGGTAAATTTCCGAGTGTGCGTGAGACCACACATGGAGAATTTGCGGTTTCTAAGTTAGACGACTTAAGTAAGTTGATGCGTGAGACCTAGAGCTTACGGCATGAGATGGGATGAAACATGCTTACATTGCAAATTGATGAATCAATTTGATTTAAATCCCATAATTTTCTAGGAATTGGAAAACTTGTTTGTCAATTATTGTTCGACAGATTACCATCTTTTATAAAGATTCACTATATGGCAGATCAACTGACGTAGTGAAATTATGAAAAGTTGGATCCTAGATTTTCAAGAAACTAAGATGGTTATATGAATATGCCCATGGGTATTATGTTTACTTGAAAATATTTTCTTATCGAAAATACTAAAATTGAATTTTGAAAATTCTTTTAAATGTATTAATGCAACATTGAACCGTAAACATAAGTTATTCTTTTCACAAGTAAATTGATCTACACCCGTATGGGTTTTTTGGTTAGGATCAACTTTACGAAAGAATAAACATAGTCTTCTTTCCATATAGAGAAGTGTGAGACTTAATCCTAATCCTTTTCATGAATGAGAAAGGTATAATAGGATAATTAGAATTGTTTATTTTCTAAATAAATAACTCATAGCAATCTTTAATAGTAAGATGATTTGCACTTTATGAGTTATTAAAATAGAAACTAGACAAATTACCGCAAAATGGTAAAAGACAAACTAGCAATTTTATCTAGTTGTTTTGTTTTGACCATTTAAAGATACTACATACAATTGTTGGTATGATAGATCTATTCAGGAAGAAATTGCATGCCCAGTTTTTTTCAAGTTAATAGTTTGGAATGTGATGAATCACATTTATGTAGTAGAATATATTCTTTTAGAACCTATATATAATTGTTGGAATGGGTTTTCTCAAAAGATGTGGGAAAGTAAATAGCACATTATTTCCTTTCACTGATAATGAAACATTTATAATGTTGTCAAATTCAGTGGGAGTATTATGTGCCTATTACTGAATAAGGGATTATTGTAATGTTCTCTAATTCAGTGGGAGTTATAAGACTTTTGTCTTGATTATATATCTCAGATTATCTTTTGTATATCTCAAGATAATTACTTTCAAAAATATAGACATTAATATTTTCAAGGATAGTCATGTACGTTTCCTTGATTGATTGAATGACTCTATACCTACTAGTTATGTTAACATATTGACACAAATCATATTGTTTACAATAACAAACGCGTGCGTGTTGTTTATGTGGTACTTGATGTCGTTCCATGCACAAGTGGGAGAAATCTTGATTGTGTGCAAGGTACAACACATAGTAATATGATTTAAAGGTTTCTCTTAACTGCAAAGTAAGAGACTATAGTTCTAATATGATTAATACATCTATTCTAAGAAACACTTGGTGTTGAAATTTAGTAAACGTGAGACGCAGACTAAATTCCAACAACAAGGTGAATTTCCATGTATGCGTGAGACCTACATGGATAATTTACTGTTTCTAAATTAGACATCTATTAGAACATGTGTCAATATGATAACAAGACAACTTCAAATATTTATGTATTATTGGAATGACATAAATGCATGAAGTAATATAATACTACTTCAATAATTATGTATTCTTAGAATGACATAAATAAATGAAGTAGTGAGTTAACTTGAAAATATTATTGAAATCAAATGATGGTGTTCATGATTACTTTAATTACACATGTTTATATTGTATTCTATAGTTATAAACATGAAGTCTTTTAAGTATTACAAGACTTATAATAAAGTAAGACGTTAACTTGTTATGGTCTTTTAATTAAGACATATACAAGAAGTCATTGAGTTGATCAATGATTAATAACGTGTAATGGGATTATAACAGTTTATGTCTTCTTATAGAAACATGAACAAGAAGTAACTTGATTAATAAGTACTTAGGTTATAAATCATGCATAGTGGCTTGGAAATTCTATTTTATCATTAAGCTGATTTAGTTGGTAAATAGACAAGCTAAAAGATATAAGTTTATCTTTCATATT
>LBNU01031577.1:49409-76281 GCA_014162995.1 Artemisia annua | reverse complement strand
ACACTATTTGTGGGGTGCTAGTGTATAATTTCCGTGCTTATTTTGCTTAGAGTAGAACGATCACTTGTTGTAATTACTTTTATATTAATGTTAAATGACCCATAACTTGTATTTTAATTGGTATAAAAGCTCATTTGCTTGAGGACAAGCAAATCTCAAGTGTAAGGGTATTTGATAAGGAGACATTTTTTACGCTTTTAAGGGGTTATTTAAGCCCTAAATCGTGATATTATGATCAAATATTACCTCAAATCGTTCCTTTTGTCATTTTAGGTACTTTGGACAAAAATTCAGGAAAATGAAGCATTTTGGACATTTTTAGAGTTAAAAGTGAAGTAATTTCTAAGTATTCCTGAAAGCTAGTGGGAGTATTATGTTTGATTTACTAAATCATATATGTTGTATAACATATAAGAAGTAACATTCCATATAAGTAAAATGTTAAGTCTTATTGGAATGAAAATTTACTTAGATGATTTAGAAAATAAAACTTACAACCTTGGAACAAGAGTTTATTGTTTAATAAACTTGTGCGGTAAATAAATCTAATAGAATATGATATATCATTTTGAAAGACGAAATTGATATATATATATTTGTAAAAGATATAGCATGAATAAAATCTAAGTATGACTGAAGGATTTTCGTGTATATCATTTTATTGTTGTATCATGCTCAATGATTCGACAATATTTGATATCCAATCAAAGTTATTATATAACTTGTGTAATGTATATTCTAATCAATGTTGCAAAAATCGTGAATTGGTACTGAGGCGGTCCAGGGCCGTGTAGTGGTTTTTTACCGATTAATCGGCCGATTACCTTGTAATCGCCGATTAATCGGCCGTTTTCCTTGTAAATCTCTCCAAGTTCCAGGGCCTTGTAGCTTGTAATCACTGATTAATCGGCCGAGTTGGCCGATTTTTGCAACACTAATTCTAATGGAATATGTTTGGACTTAGAATAATGATCCTCAACCTGGAATTGCTCCTAATTCTAAGTATAAACAATATAGCAAATTGTTGCGTAATTGTTATAGCCGACAATAAATCTTGAAGGATTGGAAGGCATCAAACATTACACAATGGATATTAAGTTTACGGGATTTTTAAGAGCATATTGTAGTTTTTTACAATGATGCCAGTTTAATTGAAATCACACTCAATACTAGTCATGGTAGGATTTTATCCTTGTTTATGGCCATGTAAACTAGTTGTGCTCAACTAAGAGCATAGTTGCATTATACACTAAAGAATTAGAATACTTTAAACTTTAAAGTGTTTGAAAGTTTGAATGTCATAAATTGGTGGTTGAGTATATCACACCATTTATGAAATATTATGTGGATATATCAAATAGTTGGATTTACACATACAAGAATTTCACTAATTAAATTCTTGAAATAAGTATTCACAAAATTCCTATAGATCAAAGTTAGTTGATTTATGCCTAGTCAACAAGTATGCTTGATATGCCTTGAGGCGTAATTCATTAACTAGAATTACCATGCATTGATCTATTTAGTATTTGGATAAAGGATGTAATGTACGATTATTAATTTCCAATGAAATAAAGAATGGTTTTGTTTATTTCAATTGCTTTAATAATATATATCCTTGTTTTTGCATGTTTATATCCTTGAATAAATTCATTATTCTAAAACTGTCCATTGTTGGTTAATAATATGAGAATATTATTAAGGGAAGACAATTAAGGTATTCAATGAATTGGATATTGGACTTATCCCAAACTAAATGATTTTACTTATTTAAGTAAATCATAATTAGTTATCCTCAGACTTGAGATACCAGATAAGTGTCATGAATGTAATGCATTTCTGTGGAGCAATCTACCGCTATCCGTAACTGGTAGTTATAAGGGTTGTTTTCAGAAGTGTTGCAAAGTTCATGCGTTAGTCTTGTAGTCAAGATAGAATTTGTTCCTTCAAATTTGTTTTGAAGTTTAATACTATGGGCCACTCGTAGGATTGACAAAATGTTTGTGTGGCCACACCCAAAGACTATCTGGAATACGTTCAGATGTTTTGGTAATTTTGTTCAATCATTGATATACGAGAAACTGAAATTTAATAAAGATTTATTTCTTTATTAATCCGAGTATTAGAAACAAAAGGATAATAATAACGTTGAATCGTTAAGGGTTTTCCAGGAAACTCAGCTCGGTTTGAACTAGGGGTATTGGAGTGTTGCAAGACGCCGACCAATATCATTTTACTATTAATAAATAACCAAGTGGGAGCTGTTGGAATATTGGTTAAATATTAATACGTAAATGTCTAGAATCGAACCCGAGACCTCAGGATTGCACACATTGCAAATAAGAATAAAAGTATAATAATAATTATATTGTATGTTTATTATTTGAACACAAGTACTTAACGGACGTTAGTGTTTACCGTTAAATGACTAACGACCGTTAGACGAAAATAAGGAAAGAAGTGTTTATGTAAAATTAGGAAACAAGAAAAGTTCTAGAATCCCCTTTGGATTCTAAAACCGGTCGTGGGGTGCTAAGGGTTACCCAAACCCTAACTTGTTCCCTACTCTTCCTAATTAGTATATAAACAAACCTAGGGTCATTGTTTTCACATCCTTTTGTGCACACAATTATCCCTAACTTTCTTTCTCTCTTTCTTTGCCTAAAACCGATCGTACAAACACCCTTGGGGTTTTGTGGGTCGAATTTTGTGAAACAAAATCTTGTGTTCTTGTTACTTTCATAACCTTTAATTCGTGATTAATTTGTGTGTACAAGAACGAGGTAACAACACACTATTGTTGTTATCAAGAGATCGAATAACAAAAAGGTAAGGGGTTATTCATAGATCTGCATAAACCCTAATTAGGGTTCATCACTTGTTCATCCATTAATCAAGAATCGCATACGGTACGTTTTCTATTTATGTTTTAGTTAACTATTATTTGTTATACGTGATCCTACGCTTCCGCATCTATGTGCTACTCGATATAGTATTTATTTATGATAGTCATAATTATAAAATTCTAACAATTTCAACCAGCATGTATGTCTTGTCTACAACACAAAAGCACTCACATGTTTGATGCTACTTGGTCTCATTATTAAGTTAATTAGTGTTTCATCTGTATTTGTATTTGTATTTTTACTCTTTCTGATGTTCTTTTATTGTGAACACATGCAGCTCGATCTCATTATTGATAATGGCTACTACGTCCATTCCTCATCGGTGGAGATATGATGTTTTTGTAAGTTTCAGAGGTGAAGATATCCGCAAAAGCTTCATGGATCATATGTTCAATGATTTCAAGCAAAAAGGAATTCATGCTTTTAGAGATGATACCAAATTGCCTAAAGGAGAAGAGATATCTCCTCATCTCTACAAAGCCATTGAAGAATCAAGGTTTTTGATTGTTATCTTCTCCAAAAATTACGCTTCTTCAACATGGTGTCTGAGGGAACTTGTCAAAATACTTGAGTGCAAGCAAATGGGAATGCCTAAACACGAGGTTCAAATAATCTTTTATGATGTTAAACCTGACGTAGTTAGGAAACAAACTGGAAGCTATGCTGGAGCATTTGCCAAACATGATGTTTCAAACAGAACAGAGGTGGATAAATGGAGGGAAGCTCTATCCATGGCGGCTAACTTATCTGGATGGGATCTCCAGGACATGACAAATGGGTAAATTTCTTGTTTTTGTGTAATTAATCTTGTAGCTTTACTAAAGCTTAACACTATGTAGTTTCTCTTACTTATTGTGTCTTTGTCGTTAACAGGTATGAGTACAAGTTTATCGATTGCATCTCCAAAGACATACTCAAAAAATTATGTGACGGGCCCTTGTATGTTGGTGAAAACCTTGTTGGCATAAATTTCCATTATGACAAATTAAACTTGCCACGCTTCATTGGGTCACATAAGGTTAATATGCTTGGTATTTGTGGTATAAGTGGAATAGGAAAGAAAACCCTTGCCAAAGCTATTTATAACTTGATGTATGTCCACTTTAAAGGAAGTTGCTTTTGTGAAGATGTCCCAAAACAGCAAGACCTAACTCAAGTCCAAATGCAACTTATTGATAACATCATGAAAACAAGAGATTTGAAGATATCGAGTGTCGGTCAAGAGATTATGGTGATAAAGAAGATTATGTCATCGATCCTGCTTGTTTTGGATGATGTAGATGATCATGAGCAGTTAGAGGCACTAGCAGGTTCAGCTAGTTGGTTTTGCCCAGGAAGTTTGATTGTTTTCACAAGTAAAGATAAACAGTTGCTAAGATCTCATGGAGTGGATGAAATCCATGACATGAAATTTTTAGATGAGGATCTCTCTCTTGAGCTCTTCCGTTCCTATGCCTTTAAAGAAAATGATTCTTCTATCGAATTCGAAGAAGTTTCTCAGAAAGTTGTGAATTATGTGCAAGGTCACCCGCTGGCCCTCAAACATTTAGGTCGTTTTTTATACGGCAAAACTGTGGATCAGTGGGTTAATGAACTGGACAAGCTCAAAGTACATCCTAATGAGAAGATACAACGAGTGCTTCGTTTAAGTTATGATGGGCTAGACCTCCATCAGAAAAATATCTTACTTGATATTGCATGTTTATTCATTGGAGAAAACAGGGATTTTGTAGCAAGCGTACTAGATGGCTGTAACTTTTATCCAGTTACAAACACGCAAGTTCTAGTTGATAAGTCATTAATCACGATCTCTAGCAATAATTCACTTCAAATGCATGACTTGATTCAAGCAATGGCAAGGGAAATTGTTCGTGAAGAGTCTATCATGCCTGGGAAACAGAGGAGATTGTTGAATTCATCTGAAGTTTACAATGTATTGAGTGAAAAGAAGGTAAGTTCTAGTGGAGATTGTTGAATTCATCTGAAGTTTGTATATAAAATATCCTAATGAAGCTACATGTTCTTGCTTTTCCAGGTGCCAATAACCGAAGAAGTTGAAGTTCTAGTCCTTTCGTTAGAGAAATTTAGCCAAAAGGTTCATATAGATGCTAATGATTTTGCACATATGAAAAAGTTGCGGATCCTGAAAATCTATCAAGAGGAAAAACTATATGAGCAGAAACTTGAATTGAAGGACCACAATGTGATCTTCTCAGGAAATTTGTATTATTTGTCCAATGAGCTAAGCTTGTTTTATTGGCATGGATGCCCTTTCAAGTACTTACCTTCAAATTTCTATCCAGAAAACATTGTCGCCATTGACCTGGCTTACAGCAATATAAAAAACTTTTGGACGACACCAAAGGTATTTCCTTGTACCCACATGTTTTCCTATTTGATACCTAATGATTCGAGAACTATTTTAATGAAGGTATTTCCTTCTTTTTTCTATCGATGTCAGTGCTTTAGAAGGTTGAAAGTAATGAAGCTAAGGTACTGTTGTAACCTAATAACCACCCCTGACTTCTCGGAGATTACAAATCTCGAAGAGCTAAGTCTTGAAGGTTGTGTGAATTTGGTTAGCGTTCATCCCTCAATTGGAATGCTCAAGAGGCTTGTTGTGTTAAATCTAACTGGGTGCCTAAAAGTTGACCAACGTCCTTCTTTTGTATCCTCTCTAATAAACCTTGAATCAGTGTCATTCGGGATTATTCAACCTAGATGGTGGACTTCAATCACTGCTCCTTTTGGTTTACTAAGTAAACAACAACATCCCCAAAGATCAGTTTCATTAGAAGGTTTACATATGTTAAAGAAACTGAATTTAAGCTACTGCAATTTAGAACAAGTGCCTGAGAGCATTGGAGGCTTATCATGTTTAACACATCTATACCTGGGAGGGAACAATTTTACTTGCTTGCCTGGAAGTTTGAGTCAACTTTCTCATCTTTTTTTATTTTATGTTGATGGTTGCAAGAAGCTAGAAGTGTTGCCCGAACTTCCACATAGCCTATATGATCTTGATGCAACTGATTGCACCTTCTTAAGAGAAGTGTCGGGATCATCTAAATACCCATTCACGTATAGGTGCAATAATTTCAGAAATTGTCCAAAGCTGTTTAAGAATGTTACAATTGATAGGGAGGGGTCTATATCGAAGACTGAGTTTCTTGACTCATCTATAACTTCCCAAGGCTCTATTGACCAGCTTTCTGCTTTCCTTGTTTATGCGGGTTTCCAGACTAACTTCTTGCCAGACACTGGCATTTATCAAATAAATATAATATATCACGGGAATAGCAATATTCCAGAGTGGTTTACAAATAGAAGTAGGGGAAATGATGTAAAGGTTGAATTACCATCAGATTGGTGCTTCGATAAGTTGAGAGAACTTGGAACTTGTGTTGTTTTCAAGTCCAAAAAGCCTTTCAAAGAATTTAAAGGATACTACTCTGTAAAGAACTTTGATGGAGCTTCTCTGGGTCCAAACGGTTACCTTCCAGCTTCAATTAAGCGTTATTTTCAGAATGAGGTGATAGGAATCCAAGATTCATATATTATATGGTTGCGTTATGCACGGAATTAAGGGTGATCACGGTCCAAAAACCGGACCGGACCGGACCGACCAAGACCGGACCGGACCGAAGACCGAGAACCGAAAAAACCATAGATCGAGACCGGACCGAATGTGGTCGGTCCGGTCTCGGTCCGGTCCGGTCCGGTCGGTCTTCGGTCGGTCCGGTCCAATTAGGCAAGATTTGGCAAGTTTTTTCGGGTTTTTGGTCGGTCCGGACCGGACCGGACCGGACCGAGGACCGAATTAGCCAAAAAGCTTAGACCGAGGACCGGACCGAATGTGGTCGGTCCGGTCCGGTTCGGTCCGGTCCGGTCGGTTCTGTCGGTCGGTCCGGTCCATCCGGTCCGTTTGCTCAGCCCTACACGGAATACACAAAAATGGAGGGAAGCAAAGAATTTTGTAAGATTTTGTTTCGGAGAGAAATATGAAGACGTTGAGGTGAAGGAGTGTGGTGTAAGACTAATTTGTGATGGAGATTTAGAACAAGAAGACGTCACAAACTTGAGTATGTTCCAAGACATCCCAACTCCATCACAACTTGGTGGGGCCATGATCTGTTATGGGCCTTATGGTCATGGTAGTCCAATCACAAAAGCGTTTGTAATTTTTAACAGCAACAATTATAAATTTGATTTATTAATGGTGAATGTTAAGTTTTAGTTTTTTGTTAATAAATTTAAGTTATAGATACTGAAAATGATTTACTTTTTCTGTAGTAACACCAACCCACAGTGTTTGATGAAATGCATATGAGTAGGATTCATTTCCAGCATAATCTATTAAGAAAAGGTAAATTTATCAAGCCAGATAATTCACCTGCAATGGGAGTCATTATTTTTGGGACCAATGTTAAGGACCACAAGTCCGTACATATAATAATTTTTTACTAATTGATGTCTTTTATTTAGATAAAGAGCTTTTGTGTAGGTGTTTGATGAAATGAGAAATCCTTTATTATTATACCGGCAAAAATGTTACTCTTAAGCTTGTTTGTAAATTTTTTGGATTTCCAATGGATTAAGAATAGATTGTGGTGTTTTGAAGCTGCGATGTGTAGTGTAAGATAATAAACCTTGCTGCAGTTTGTCTCTTGAAAATAAGACTATTTCTCCAGTTTAACAATTTGGAGAATTTGTAGAATTGATTCTTTAATGGATTTGCAAAGTTACATCTATTTCTTTCCTACATGTAAGCTTGATCATATACAATCCTTTTTTCCAGATATGTCGTCTTGTTACTTTCTAATAGTCTCGGTTGAAGTACATACATCAATTTGTCTTCGGGGTTCAGCCCTTTCCTCTCCAGATGCTTTAATGTTAGCAGTACTTGAATAATTTGCAAAACGTTTAGCAGTTCCTATATATAACTACTATGTTCAATTGATCTTGCTTCTAATAATTTGAATAATTCTACTCTCAAATCACAATTTAAGCTATACAGGTGGGTTGACCCTAAATCAACTTTAAATCCCACCTCTAATCCCCTGTAAGTGCATGTTCAGCTATGATATAAATACGTTTTCAAGTCACGGAATACCTATTGCTTGATGAATTTCTCATGATTACAACTCCAAAGGTACCAGCGTTGCGTCGACGGTTATCATATAATTTTGACGAACAATCTTTATCGATTATATGTTTCCCGTGACAAATAAACTTTACACGTGGCAAAAATTTTGGAGCACTGATTTACCAAATGTAACTTGGACGATACAAGTTGCACTACAAAGTCCAAAACCAAGGAGACTGCAATATTACAGGTCACATAAATAAAAATTGGATCACCAGGAGGAAAGGTGAAAACGGAGTGGAAGCAATTGAGATGCGCGTGTGTGTGTATGTGTGCGAGCACGTGTTCGTAACAAGTCAAGCGTGCTCAAAACACTTTGTCAATCCATAGTTAGAAGAACACACAATGAGTATCAAATTTGACCACGCCTAATTCTAGCCTAGCACTTGGCATATAACTGCTTTTGTAACTAGTTTATTACCAATAAGAATGTTTAAACTTCAGCGTACATTATTTTTACAATAAGCATCAAACAATCAAAACCAAATATTTATAGTAATCGCAATCCAGTATTAGAATTTGTCGTCAAAATTATACCAAAGAAATATCGTAAAGTTCCCATGCAATGGAATCAAAGACAAACAAGTGGTACAAACAGAGACTATCAAGCCTGTAGGAAAATTTATTATATATATATAAAAAAATAAATAAATAATAAATTAAAAAAAAAAATTAAAAACATCATTCATGAATACAAGAGATGACCCATCTTCACAGTATAATAACACCACCAAACTCCAAACTAAAATGCCCATTTATCAGTTTCATTTTTCCCCGTTTGACTTTCTGACAACACCTTAAACGGTCCGCTTGACCCAAACGGATCTGAGTCATCAAATGAGTATGTATGACCATGGTCAAAACCCGCATTGCTACTCATTGAATCAAACCTTGCGAAACTACGGTCTTGTGCCGTGCTGCTCATTGAGTCGAATCTTGAGAAGTTATTATCCTGTGTGGAGCTGCTCATGGAATCAAATCTCGAGAAGGTTTCTTGTTTGGGAGAACCTCGGTCAGTGGCACTAAAAGAGTCTTATCTCGAGAAATTATCAAAGAAAGAATTCTCTGCTCCTCCCCCACTGTATCCATGGGCGGTTTTGGGCCGGCGCACCATCAGCAATCGAGCCGGGCCCAACCCACTAAGGGACACTAAAATTTTTTATACCCATTATATGTACTAAGCCCAACTCACTTTTTATACTTTTGTTGCAAGAATGATTTTTGTTCGTATTTTTGGCTTTTCGTACTTGATTATGGTCTATGAATATTATAATATAGGGGCACTTTTTTTTTTTATTTTTTTTTTCCTTNAAGCTGGTGAGCCAGAAACCGAATCATCAAACCCAAATGGACTCTTTTTCTGGAAGAAACTATTACTGCCTTGTGGGGAATCACTTTTTCTTGGACTTGCAGTGAAGCTATTGGAGTCAAAGAAATAACTCTCTCCATGCTTCTCATGTTCCTGTATAAATGAAGTTATTTGCAATGGCATATCTATCATTCATAAATCATAATAGAGATAGGTTTTCTATTTTCTTTCAAATTCCAAACAGCTTCGTTCTAGGTTTATTTTTTTTCAAATTATGACATACATACCAAAACGGTTCGCAACTGATACAAAACCAGTTTTAGATTGGTTCAGTTTCCAGGTCCACTCTAGAGTAGTACGTTGAAATGTACTGTATTAATTTTCACTTTAAAGCGTTTATTTTATCTTTTCATTTAGTAGCATTTTTCCATCTAACGCTGTAATACCCCTGATGCTTGCTGTCACTTCTATAACTAATAACCTTCTTATACACTATCCATTGAATGCGATGATATAATTGAAGAAAAAGATATGAACTCACCTTCGCTATGTGCGTATACTGATTCAGTCTCGAAAGGCTTCTCTGACTTCTTGTCAGCATTTGAATATGAATCCTCAGAAACGTCATCCATCGCAGACGAGTTTTCTGCCTGAGATGTTGATTTGGTATTTGCAGGCACAGTAGCATCAAATGAGAAACCTGTCATAGGTATGGGTCAAAACAGATATTTTGTGTGAGATGTGGTTAAAGAGAATAACGTGAAAGCATAAGGTAGAGGTAGCAAGATGGTCTGGCTGGGTAATAGATGAAAGAGGTATGGGTCAAACGGTTATTTTTTGTGGAACGCCGGTTGAATTGACCCACAACACGAATATCTTTTAACGGAAATGAGCTGACATTGCTCCTTTTTCTGATAAATAGTTACTATAAAAGAAAGAGTGGCATACCTTCGTCTTCAAATTTATCACCAATCCTCATCCCACACTGCAGATTTCTCTGGAACTCCAGGTTGCCAACCTTGACAAAAAAAATAGGTGAACCATAACGCAATATCAATCATTTTATTATAATATTATGCAGATACAGTGACATTATTGCTAATGTAGTATTCCTGATAGCATGAGATGAAAGACGATACCCTTTGGAAGCTCAATAACTGCAGTTGACTTGACATCAATTCCATGTTTTTTGCAACGTTCAGTTAAAGCCTTCAGTAGTTCCTCGAGATCGGATTGGATACGATCAGCACGAACCTGGGTCAGCCGAATATTAAAACTTACTAAAATCCATTACCCGGAATCATATGGAAGTAACTGAACTTACTTGAAGGATACCATCAGCGCTGCCACCCTGATCCATTTTCACAAGTGCCTGATTCAACTCCATCTTCCTCTCCTAAAAGTCAACAGAAAATTTAATTCAATTAACAAAAAGATGGGAATGTATTACATGTTCAAACCAATCACAACATACTAAATTGACTTGTTTAAACAAAATTAATAGGCCTTGTAACAAACTTCAATAAATTTATCTTTAATAAAATAAAAAGAACAAATTTGTCAACACATCAACCCCAACACAATCCAAACCAATTACCCAGCCCACCATGTGCCACCCATAATTCCCAGCATTTTCCGTTCATTACTTGTTTCATGGCAAGAGAATTATAAACTTGCTAGCAATGGGCTCGTGAGTCTGGTCCCATTTGTTTGACATAAGACGAAAAGGGACAACACCCACAGCATGGTGAATAAAAAAATGTTGGTGAACTGTGGAAGGAGCATTAACAATTGCTAAGAATGGTCAGATTTATCAGCACAATAGACGAAGACAAAGCAACTGAAACCATTATATTGTCAAGTCGTATAGTTTTTTTTAATCATTTTTCTAGGTGCAAATATATTTTATTTTGTGTGAGAGAATAAAAAGGGGGATTTTACCTGAATATCACGGAAAGATGCCTCCTCAATAGTTAACTCAGAGGCCACTTCTGCCACCTGTTTGTACTTCTCTTCATATTTCTTAGCAAGCATCTCTGCCTGGAATTAGATAATGACAAATATCAAGGACCGCGAAAAAACCAAAATCGAAAGATAGAAAGAAAGAAGACATGATTTCAAATCGCCAATATACCTCATGTTTATCAGCTATTGTCGTTCTGTAATCTCATTAAGGCGGTTATCACATCTGCTTTTGTATAAAACCTGGTGAAGAAAGGAGGTGAGAACACATGTTTCCCATATATGTGTTATGTGCTTGTCATTTTTGGTGATCAGACAAGTCCCACACCTGTTTCAGAATTTCTGTTGAAGAATAATAAGAACATTACGGCTTGTCATGTTTATAGGAAATCTATTATGGGAAGACATTTCACTAGAGAGTAAATCATTTTACAAGAAAGAGTTGAATCAGGCATTAATGCTCTATTAAATTAAGCTAAGAGTATTTATCTCTTGGTAGTCTCCAACTTAAAAATAAGCTACGAGCCAGATCACTAGTGATTTTCCCATCTCTGTCAGAGTCGACTTCCATGAACACTTTCATATACTTGTTAACACCAGCCCGCGTCATTTTTGGCCACTGAAGTAACAATGGCCCTCCTGACTGTACTGGAGCATTTTGAGTCGGGGCCTGTTGATTTGGTTTTGGTAGAGATGGCCCCGCTGACTGTACTGGAGCACCTGTGGGTTGCCTTGTAAAAGCATTCAATGCACCAAGTGGATCTATCTTGGCTGGAGTCTGGGGCTCAGAAGTTACAGGAGCAATTGCAGAAGAAACGGGTGGAATGCTTGCAGTTTGTGTTGGCATTGAGGTTGATGACGGTTTGGATATAGATTGGGAAGCAGAAAACAAGTCACCTCCAAACATAGCGGCAGAAGTAATTGCATTTCCTCCAACAGATGTTCTAGGAGCTGTGAAAGATGAGGATGATAGTGGCTCTTGGGGTTTTGGTACAGTAGCCCCAACACCTCTGCCCCCAAGCCAATCGCCCGAGACATTAGAGTTTGATAGACCAGGACCGGCCAGACCACCACCTGCCGGGAAACTAGGACCACCAACACCCTGTGATGGAAGAGGCCCGCTCTGAGGTGGCGGCCTCATTGACTGATTTCCTTGAGGTGCAAAATACTGTGTAGAAGGTGGAGCAACTGAAGGAGGAGCCATTCTTAATTGTGTTAATAGACCAAATACTGAAGCTGAAATGGAACTAAAAAGGAAGGAAAGTAAGCAAGAAGTTGATAAGAATGGGAAGAATACTAATAAAGGGCCTGTGGTAGGACCAGTGGCGGACCCAGGATATTTCAAGGCGGGGGGCAAAAAAAATTTTTTTTGATAAAAATTCGTGATGCATCTTAATAAAAAGGTCATAATTTTTTTTAACACTAAAAACTAAGATTTTTACATTTTTGGCTTCAAGGTGGGGGGCAATTTGATTTTTTGGAGGGGTGCACTTTAATAAAATGGTCTTAAAAAAAATTTTTTTACACTAAAATCTGAACTTTTTCGGCGAGTCGTGGAGGGCACCGCCCCCCCAAAGTCGAAGCCTAGGTCCGCCCCTGGGTAGGACAAACAAAGAAGAAAAATGTTGGAATGATGTACAGACCCATACATAAGTCTGATGATATTAATAGACAGAAAGATGCTAATAAAGAAAGTAATGAAGGAAGGAAAGCACAGATGGAAGATACTAGTAATCAAGTGAAGAAACAAGAAAAGATGCTAAAGTAACTGAAATGGAGAGTGACAAAATGTGGAACATTGGAAAGGAGAATATGGAAGAATTAAAACGAAGTTCTAATAGATACAATGTTTTGCAAAATGACTATGATGCTGAGTTTCCAAAACTGTTATCTCCTCATAAGTTGAAATTAGTTGATGGGTTCCTGAGTAAGAATGAAAGACCTACTAATGATGTTCTAGAGAAATGGAGTGATGATATGAAAGCATACTTTGAAGGTAAATGGAAAATAATTCAGAATGGTGCAGGGGTTAGTAATAGTAATGAAATGGATAAAATAACACAGGATGTTGTAGATGATCCATTAGATATCACTGGCTTTTTGAAGGAGAATGAATTAAAGAGTAAGGGTAAGAATGTATTGGTGGAGGGAGGTACTGAAGGTTTATTCAATGTCTAATATGAATAGAGATTGTAAGATTGGTGTCTGGAATGTTAGAGGTTTGTGTAAGAAAACAAGACAAAAAGAAGTTAAAAACCTCATTCAGAATGAAAAATTGAATGTATGTGCAGTCCTAGAAACGCATGTTAAAGATAGTAAAGTGAGCAATGTATGTGATAGAATTTTTGGTAATTGGATATGGGCTACTAATGCAAGATGGTCTCCAAGTGGGTGCAGAATTATGGTAGGCTGGGATCAAGGTGTAATCAATGTGATGGTAATCAACTGTTCCAGTCAATCTATGATGTGCCTAATAACAGACATGAACACCAAGGTAAGATTTATTGTACATTTGTGTATGGGAAGAATGATGGTAAAGATAGGAGAGAACTTTGGAATGATCTTGGTACTTACTATAAGATGGTGAATGGAGATGCTTGGTGCTTAATGGGTGATTTTAATGTGATTTTGAAGAATGATGAACATAGTGAGGGGATGTCTTTCTCTACTTTGGATATGCAAGAATTCCAAGAGTGTGTGGCAAATATTGAAATTGAAGATATTAATAAGGTGGGCTTTCACTTCACATGGACTAAAAGTTTATTAAACCCAAACACCCCAAACACTGCTGTTCTCAAGAAGCTGGATAGAGTAATGGGGAATGGAGGGTTTATGAATAAGTATGTTGATGCTCAAGCGTGCTTCCTTCCTTATCTGATTTCTGACCACAGCCCTGCTATTCTTGTTATCCCAAAGAAGATAAAGGAAAAGGTCAGACCTTTTAGATTTTCAAATTATATTACTGACAAAAAAGAATTTCTCCCTATTGTTCAACAGGAATGGTGCAAGATTTTTTAGGGTCATAAGATGTTTATACTGGTTAAGAAATTAAAATGTCTCAAGATTCCTTTGAAGAAGTTAAGTTGGAAAGATGGCAATCTATTTGACAAAGTTGTTATGCTAAAAAAGAAATTGGAAGATGATCAAGCAAAGGTAGATATGGATGTTCATAATTCTGAGTTAAGAAATGAGGCTGCTAAGACTTTAAAGGAGTATAATGAAGCAGTGTTAGATGAATGTAAATTGTTGTATCAGTTAGCCAAAGTTGAATGGTTGAAAGAGGGTGATAAAAACTCAGCATACTTCCACCAAGCTATCAAAGGGAGAAAACATAGAAGTAATATTAATAGTGTTTGTGATGAGCAGGGTGTAAGATATGAAGGTGAGGAGGTGCATATGCAGTTTGTTAATCACTTTCATAAGTTTTTGGGAGCTACTGGAGATACCCAGAACATCAGCAATACTAGCGAGCTTTTTGAAATGCAAGTGACTAACTGTGAAGCTGAAGCCATGTGTGTTAATGTGACTAATGAAGAGATTAAAGCTGCTCTGAAAAGCATTGATGATAATAAAGCACCAGATGGTTTCACAGCTAAGTTCTTTAAAGCTACATGGCATATTGTGGGTGATGATGTGTGCAATGTAGTTAGGGAATTTTTTCAGACAGGGAAATTACTTGGTGAATTGAATGCAACCATGATTTCTTTAGTGCCAAAAACTAAGACACCAGCAAAGGTGTCTGATTACAGACCAATTGCATGCTGCAATGTGGTCTATAAAATCATTAGTAAGATCCTCACTAACAGATTAAAGAATGTGTTATGTAGAATCATTTCCAAAAACCAGAGTGCATTCATTCCAGGGAGAAATATCACTGATAACATCTTACTCACTCAAGAATTGTTGAAAGGGTATGGGTGTAAACAGGGCAAAGAAAGGTGTGCATTTAAAATTGACATTAGTAAAGCATATGATACAGTCAGTTGGTCTTTTCTGGAAGAAGTTTTCTATGGTTTTGGTTTTCCTAAAAAGTTCATTGATTGGGTTATGATTTGTGTCAAGACTGCAGCCTTTTCAGTTTGTGTAAATGGGGAGAGTTTTGGATATTTCAGAAGTGGTAGGGGTTGAGACAGGGAGACCCAATATCACCTTACTTGTTCACTATGGTCATGGAGGTTTTGACTATGATACTGAGGAGGAGAATTAGACATAATGAGCAGTTCAAATTTCATCATGGCTGTGCAGAGCTTCAAATTGCTAACCTATGTTTTGCTGATGATCTAATCATTTTATGCAATGGAGACACTGGTTCTGTTCAAGTTATTAAAGATGCATTGGATGAATTTAGTGGTATATCTGGCTTATATCCTAATATGAGTAAATGTACCATGTTTTGCAGTAACATAAGTGAAGAAACCAAGAATGCCATTTTGGAGATTGTCCCATTTTCTATAGGAAAGTTACTTGTAAGGTATCTTGGAGTTCCATCAGTGACAAGAAGATTGGGTATTAATGATTATAAGTGTCTAGTTGAAAAGGTGAAAAGCAAAATCAGTGATTGGAAAAATAAGTTCTTGTCATATGCAGGGAGAATGCAACTGATAGTTTCAATTTTATCTGCTATGCATACTTACTGGGCCTCTGTTTTCTTTCTTCCAAAAGCAATCATCAAGGATATTGACTGCTTATTAAAAGATTTCTTATGGAGTCGTGGGGAGAAAATTAAAGGTAAAGCTAAGATTGCATGGAAGAATGTGTGTAAGCCTAAGAATTGTGGTGGTCTGGGATTCAAGCCTTTTGATCAGTGGAATAAGGTTCTTATGATGAAACATATTTGGAATATTGCTAGCAAAAAGGATACTTTATGGGTCAAATGGGTGAATATGTACAGAATCAAAGATAGAAGCTTATGGGAAATTCCAATTGATGAGAATGCAAGCTGGGGATGGAGAAAAATGATGGAGTTGAGAAATGAAGCTAGAAAGCACATATGGCATTGTTTGGGAGATGGTCAGAATACTAATGTTTGGCATGACTTATGGTGCAAAGAGGGGCCACTAAGCAACTTTATAACAAGAAGACAAGTATACAGTGCTGGATTATCAAATAATGCTAGCGTGGCAAGTGTAGTGGAAAATGGTCAACTTACTTTTCCTGATGAATGGTATGCTCAATATAATGCAATACTTCCAAACAGACAACTGGAACTAATAAATGGGAAAGAGGACATGGTGAAATGGAGAAGTAACAAAGGTAATTTGGTGAAATTTAGTGTCAATAGAGCTTGGAAGGATCTGAGAAGCCAAGAGGAAAAAGTAACATGGGATAAAGCTGTTTGGTTTTCTAATTTCATTCCAAGACATGCATTTATAGTTTGGTTGATGATTCAAGAAAGATTGCCTACACAAGACAGGGTCCTTAAGTGGCATCCTGATAAAGGTATGAAATGTGCTTTATGTGGTGAGGTATATTACAGTCACGACCATTTGTTCTTTAAATGCAACTATTCTGCAAAAGTATGGGATAAGGCTAAGATGATGAGCAGAATTGGGCGTTTGGAGAATAATTGGAAGATGATACTGGAGGAGTTAAATGTCTTGCCTAACATAAAGAACATTTGGATTATAGTGAAGAAAATTGTGTATGCTGCTAGTGTCTATTTCATATGGCAAGAAAGGAACTTGAGACTATTTCAAAGTGTTAAGAGAGAATGGGATGTTCTATGGAAAGTTATTGAGGACAATGTTAAGCTTAAAATTTCTAGTATGAAGGTTATCAAGTCTACTGATGTGGAAGAGGTGTTCAATATATGGGGCATGGTATTAAGTGAAGACTGAATCAGTGTAATAGAAGTGGAATGTCTAGTTATAAAAGGTATCTGAAGCTACTTATGGGAGTGTTTGGTTATGAGTTTTACTACAACTGATGTCTTGTTGATTTTGTACAAGCAAAGTCATATAAGATATACTAATTGGAACCATAACAATATGACTGTATCTTGTACCTTGGAGTTCTTTGGGTGTGACTGTACTCACTGATTCATCATTCTTCTATCCAGTTGGGCCTAGGGAGGCAACTGTGGTAGGCTTTGATGATAAGGTGAGAGGTCTAAATCCTTTGAATGTACCATAAAGTAGAGCAGTCTATTGTGAAGGGTATATGGTTTGGCAGGCCAATGTATGATGAGTGGAATAGCGAGGAGTGAAAGATGAACCTGCTTGGTCCACTCAATACATTGGCATAGGAGGACTGGTTGGTCATCATTGAGGGAGAGTGTTCCCAAACAGTTGAAGCCCTTCTAGAGAGGGAAATGTAGGCTGTTTGGCAGAGCCCCCCAATGGATGGGTAAGGGTTCCTAGTGAAGCCACACATCTGCTCTGTCTTAGCTATTGTGGGTGCTGGTTGAATGGCTTAGATGGGGAGATGATGTGGAAATGTAGCTAGATGGTAGGTGCTTTAATTGGTGAATGAATAATCATAGCTGGCATGGTTTATGTTAAAGTGCAGCTTTGATTAAGTATGGAATGAAGACTGAGTTGTCTGATATATGAACTAGTATATCTGATGTTGTTTAGCTTCATTAGATATTAGATAGGCTAGTTGTATTGTATGTTAAAGTTGTATCTTACTGGGTGAAGTCTGTTTCAGTCCAGTTTTTGGGAGAATTGTTCTTGTAATTTGTAATATGTTGATATTAATATAATCATTCACCATTTTGCACCAAAAAAAAACTGAAGGAGGAGCCATTGAACTAGGAGGCCCCTGTGATCTTATGCCAAAATTTTGATTTTGCATTGAATTAACAACCCCAGGCTGTTGCGTAGGAGGGCGTGGGGCTATTGAATTGGCAATCCCAGGCTGCTGCATGGAAGGACGTGGTCCCATTGCATTTGGTTGAGCTGGAGGCAGAGCTGCAAGATTAATCTGTGGAGCAGGGATTTTAGATGAAGCAGGTCCATATAATGCCGCCTTTACTATATCTGGTGTTAGTTCTCTTTTACTTTGTGCAACAGTTACAAGCTTAAGAGCGTTATAGAATTCCTGACGGCCAAGGAAGCCAGTGCGGTTCTGATCAGCGTGCTGCCATATCTGCAATCAAATACAGTAATATATTATCATAAGAAACATGACCCAAATGCATGGTTAAACTGTTCATTTTTGTCAAAGTATAGTCCTATAATCTTCTTAGGATTGTAATTTGTAAACATAGATAGGATTCAAATCAGAGATCAATGACATACAAGAAGAATGAAAGACCAAATTCCTAAGATCTCTCTAATCAATCCCTAATAGAATGCTATATATATGACTATATTTACGACCTTAACATCTAATACTGCAGAAACAATAAAGAGAGCAAAAGCTGCAAATCTTAGTCAATCAACACTTAAGTACATAGTATGCAGCAGTTATTCTGGATAATATCTAGCTGCAACAATTTTGACTCGTCTACTAACACAGGATGACTAGGGTTACAATATTTCCAAAAAGTCAAATGGGTCTAATAGGTCAGAAGTGTCTCAAGCATATTCAAATCCCACAACCTCGTAAATCATTTTAATGAAAATAAATAAATTATTATTTTAATAATTATTTAGTAATCATATTTGATATATTTGTTATACATTTTTATGAAAAACGAGTTCTAAATTAGTCCTTTGACCCAAGCCGCCAAGTCTGCCCTTCCTATCTGACGCAAAAAAGTTGGCTGCATGGTAATATTTTCCTAGGTTCATTGACCTAAACATGTTCAAATGCATGCTCACGGAAATATGATATCAAAATAATTAGAAAAATCCACAATTAAATGTAAATAAACAGAAGTGTTGTGCATGACATTTACATATCCTGCTATACGATTACACAAGCTTGCCTAAAAATAGTTTAAACATCTAGCAATCTCAAAAGTGAGATCACAACTGGCTCAACTGTTCATGGTTAGAGAGCACTAACAATTGCAAAACTCTTTAGGTTGGTATCATTATCAGGATTACTCTAAGGAACTATCAGACGGTTTGGACCAAACTGTAAGTTCGAAGACCTTTATATTGCTTTCACTTAGAAAGTTGGAAACACTGAATCAGTAATTATTATCGAGGCATTGTCTCCCCATCATGCCTCCTCGTTTTCATACAGGAATCAAGTTCAACAATTATATCAAAACTATTACTAGCCTCATCCAACACATACCAAGAGCAGTATTACATTTACATTTGTCGGTCCATAAGCAATCAACCACTTCGCCTTTTGTATGTATAAGAGACCAAGATTAATTACGTCTTTCACTGTCATATCGCCATCTTTTATAAAACAGGCTCATTTATAACTCCTTAGCAGAATTGTGTAGTTTCCACTTCAAGTTACTTTACAAACATTGCAAAATTTCACAAATTCTTATGAAAATGGTTTGGGATAAAGGTAATTAGTTGATTGAGATTGCCGCAATTCATTGGTGAAATTGGGTATGTTTTAAAAAGGTCACCGATGTTGTCATCACATAAGATATCATCGACAAACATTTCTAGAACAACATGCAACTGCGTAGAGTATGTACTTGAAATTTTCATTTCATGGGACACAGTGAGCATTCATCATTTCATTTCAGTTTGCAATATGCAAAATTGGAAACTTGACCAACGTGAAAATGGTGAGACTGACTTTTCTGGGGTTACTATAAGTATTAACCTGGCCATGGGCAGAAGTCAAAAGATCCAAAAAAGTTCAAATACACGGAACTATGATGTTTGCTAGAACATAGAAGAAGCATCTCTCCTATTCAAACGCGTGTAAGTAACCCGTACAGCGAAAGCAACAAGTTGGCCCCCCAAGTAACATTCAAGCAAGTGAGTTAAACTCAATATCGGACATTATTAATAGGCTTGTAAAAGAGCTCATAGTTGAAAATTCACAGATTCAAATGGGATAGAAGTACAAGTCCAACTCTTTACACTTAAACACTCGAATATCACAAGTAAAACCACACGGTCAAAAACGACCCAAGTATCGAACAATGTGGGAAATTGCCCATATTAGAAAACTGAGGACTTATAAAGAGTAACTAAAGTTTGACTCCAAAAGTAGTTACAACTTACAACAAACTTGTTTTTTTATCATCCACCACAGATTCCAGGCTAGGGAAAATGAGTAAATGTTTATGCTCGGGAAGGCGCCACAAGCAAAGATCACAAGTTTCGAGCTGTGGGTATATTGATTATTAATTTGAGTTAACAAAATTCAGGGTGCGCCATAAGCAATTCTAATTATAACCCAATCTATGACTTGGAATAAGCAGTAAATGAAAATTCAGGAAATGAAATTTAAATAAATTATACTAAACAAATGAAAAGAGTGAGTAGGTACAGTAAGTAAGTAAGTAACCTGAGCGATAAAGGTTTATTCTTCCGTCCTTATTCATTTCAGTTCAGTTATCAATCAATCACGATCTATCAAACACAAGGAAGAGAAAGTATCGATCCTCAATTTAATATATATATATATATATATATATATATATATATATATATATATATATTTTATTTTATTTTTTTTTTCTTTCTTTTCCTTTTCTTTTCTACTATTGATAAAGGTTTATTATCCCAATAATTTACCGTATTAGTCTTTCTTCAAGTTATTATTGAAAACTTTTAAATAAATAATTAATTGAGTAAATTGCGTGATTGACAACCCGAATAACACCCCTACTTATAATTGTATATTTGGAACCTGATTAAAGTTAAATTAAATTGGATTTGCTAAATAATAATGCTTAATGCACATTAAATAATCAGTTCTTTTAATATTTAAAGTAATTATATATTTAATATATAATAAATGAACATAAAAATTAGCTTAAATATATATCAAGTTTAATTTAACAAAGTCCAAGTTTCCTTTTATATTCATATTAATTGTTGCTTTAAGCATTGCTTAATGGCATTCTTTAGCAAATCACTAATTAAGTTACCCTCTTCGTCTTTCTTTTCACTTTAGTCCATGTAAGATTATTTAAATATAGTTAAAAATATATTATTTAACCAACAACAAATACATATATCAAAATCACTAAGGGCATGCTTGTTGGATTAGGGGGTGAGGAATAGGAAAATCAATCATTAATTATGTTTGGTGAAGGGTAAAGGAATGGAGCATTACTCTAAACTAGGTAATGACCCATTGCACTATAAATTGAGGGAGGAAGGTATTCATTACCCTTTGCATTCCTTAGTATACCATTTGCATTCCTTAGTATACCCTTTGCATTTCCCTTTCTCATTCCTTTAATTGAACCAAGCGGACCCTAATTAGAATCCTGACACAAATAAATCTTTTATTATCTAAATTTAACAGAAAACAAATCTACAACCAATTAACCACAATAAATAACCAACTTTTGTTAATTTGACATGTAGAAAATTGAACATGAAACTCCCTTTTATCAATTGGAATATATTTGGAAATAAAGTTATTTCAAGAAAATCATTTCTCGTTTGCATCTCATTATTGATGACGTATAATACGGACAGCAGGCTTACTGGGCCTGGACTGTATTATACGCAACTGGGCCCCGGCCCAACAAACAAACATACTGGATATCGCCAAAGCCCAAGCTACGAGCAAGGTGCTGTCCGGATTACTAAGAACGCGCACGGATCATCCAAGCGGCACTCCCAAAGTAAGCTTGTGGACCAACCCATGGTTCAGAAGAGAAGATGATCTACGTCCGGAGTCATGATTAAGCTGCGGGTCCTTGCCGGACAAGGGTCCTACCCCGGCCATTATGATAATAGGCGAAATACTAGGGAACCCTAGTATGCCGACCATCTATAAAAGGTAACCTTAGTACATATTCGCGAGGTATGACTTTCTCACACATCTCAATACATACATATTCTTCTGACAACATGAATACTTACTCTCACGCCGGAGCTTAATCGTGGGGACTGTCCCCACGGTAAGGCTAACGGTTTACTTTCATTTGTAAGTAACCTGAGCGATAAAGGTTTATTATCCCAATAATTTGAAAAAAAAGGCAATGGCTTCAGCTCCGCTAATTCTTCCGTCCTTATCCATTTCATTTCAGTTATCAATCAATCACGATCTATCAAACACAAGGAAGAGAAAGTATGGATCCTCAATTTAATATTTTTTTTCCCCTTTCTTTTCCTTTTCTTTTCTACAATTGATAAAGGTTTATTATCCAAATAATTTACCGTATCAGTCTTTCTTCAAGTTATTTTGAAAACTTTTAAATAAATGATTAATTAATTGAGTAAATTGCATGTTGATTCTCCATCCTATTTGAAACTGCACTTGGTATGTGTTAAAGAAAAATGTGCTTTTGTGTTTGTGATCGTTCAGGTACGGATATTTCACAAAAGGACAAAATATTCAAATAAAAACCGACAAAAACGAGCACGAGAGTGAAATGAGTGTTAAAAGTCAAAGCTGAGCTCAGAAATGTCAAAGAGGTCCTTTGAGTTTGAATAAATTGCAAGATTGGCCCCTATACTTTCAGAAATTGTCAAATCAAGTCCTTTGAAATTAATTTGAAGAAATGACATGACAAGCCCTTCAAGAATCAGAGATTATCACAAATGGCCCTTGGATATTATTTTAGAAAGATGGCAGAAGTGGCCCTTTGAGTTTCAAAAGTTTACATTTATGGTCCTTATGAATTTTGCTAAGCCTTAAAGTTTACATCATATATAATACATTTGGTCCATACAACTTTACATTAACACAAGCCCAAAACTTTAACTAAATCTAAAACACAAAAAATAAACCCAAATCCCCATCCTTTGTTTAACCTGCCAAAGCCACAAGCTCATTTCCTTTTACATCACAACCCGGCCCACCACTTCACTCGGTCAAACCACATTTACCCATCAGGCAAACCAATTAAAATAATATTACCCTTTCCCGCCCCCCTTTCTTACCCAGTTACTATTTACACATGAACCCTAATTTTACACCCGGCCAATTAACAACAATTAAGGGTAATTGTGTCAAATCAAGTGCTTCTAGAATGTCAGGGCCTTGTCAGATGTCAGAGAAAGTACAAAATACACAAGGAATGATGAGGNTCCCGCCCCCCTTTCTTACCCAGTTACTATTTACACATGAACCCTAATTTTACACCCGGCCAATTAACAACAATTAAGGGTAATTGTGTCAAATCAAGTGCTTCTAGAATGTCAGGGCCTTGTCAGATGTCAGAGAAAGTACAAAATACACAAGGAATGATGAGGTGGCAGCTCGTGATTGGTCCTAACACGTCATAGGGGTCTAATCCAACGGTTAAGATGATGGGGCAATGATTGGAGGGCTCAAATATGCTCAGAGAAAGCACACCACACGGATTGCCAACTTGGCAATCGTGCTACTAGACCCTTCCTCACAACTGCTATAAATAGAGACCATTGTAGCTAGTTTGGGTGTGTAGTTTTAGATACCGTTACTCTGCCAAATTTCTTTTAGACTTGTAATCTCTTTTTCCTTTGTAATGTTTTAGTGAATCTAATAAAATTTGATTTCAGTTTTCATTAAAGCTAGTTTACTCTTAATAGTTCTTTGATAAATTCAATAGTTTAAGCTTTGTTACTGTTTAATCAAGCTTCTCAGAAGCTTATTTCATCCTTTCTAAAAGTCCTTTACCTTTCACTTGTTTTCAAAAACATAAAAAAAAAAAAAACATAAAATATAAAAAATACAAAAAAAATGATGTTCAATTCTACTTAAATAAGTTTGAAACAAGCTCATATAAGTGTTTGAAAGTTTAGAATAGTAGCTTAAAGCTTCTCAGATTCAGCTTCTTAAAAGTTCAAGCTCAGTCAACGAAAGTCAAAGGTGTTGGTTCATGTTAGATATGGGGTAATCAGAGGTGGATATTGGTTCAGAAGTGGTGTTATAAGCCTATCTAGGTTTGGATTTCACCCTATTTCAGTTAGGGTTTGCAATTCGTAAGATCTCTCTTTATTTTTATAGTTTTCAATTCATTTTGTCTAGCTTAGATCTTAGTTGCTTATTGAGTACTGTTTCATTGTTGCCGATTGATGTTATTCAGGTAGTTTTAGTGATAATTGAGCTTGTTTGATCATTTGTGTGCTTACTGTGTGAATCTAAGTCTAATATTGCTTCAGTTTTATAAATCTATGATATTCTTCTATAGATGATCATTGTTGTTGTTCATTGTTGATTTGGACTCTATTATGGATTTGTGACTCAGTGTGATAAATGTTTAGGTGGATTAAAGCTTGAATCAGAGTTTGATAGTGTAATCTGCATAGTTCAGGGGTGTTTGGAAATGCTTGGTTTTAGGTGTTAGTGTTGTTATCTAGCTTTTTTATCTACACTATTAGTTCATCTTAGGTTTAAACAGTTCATCAGTAGCATAATATTGGTAGGTTTAATAGTAAAAGTCAAAATTAGCTTAAAATCTCTAAACTGCTTTCACTATTGATAACTGAGCTTGTTGATTCTGTTGGTTTGATGCATTTTGAGTTTGTGACTGAGAATTTAATGCTTAAACATGTTCAATGAACACCTAGTAACAAAATTAAGGCATTAAAATTTTAAAAAGTCAGAGTTTCAATGTGTTGCAGCATAATAGTTAGTTCATGCATCTGTATTAGGCTTTAATTAGTGCATCAATAGAAGTTTTGTGATAGGGCTTTTACTGTTTTTATAAACTCAGTAGTGCTAGGAAGCTTTTGCCCCCTTTAGGTTTCATCTTAGAGCTTATTTGAACTGCTTATTTTAGTCTGCAAGTAGGTACTTAGCACATTATAAGCTGATTTCAACATAAGGCCTGCATTGTGCATCATAACTTGTTCTCTGAGTTTGTTTGTCATATTTGAGCATCATTGAGTGTGTTTGAGTGTTTACATGATTTCTGAGTTCTCTGGCTTATTCTGGACATCAATCTGCTTAAAATTTGTGCTTATTGTAAATTGCTCATTTGCTCATTTAAGTAATTATGTGTGCATTTTGGTCTGAATTGTGTTTGTGTGTGCTTAACTAAGTACCTAGAACTTTCTGCAAAAGCTTTTAACCAATTTGGAGATAAGTGCTTATAAATAAGCACTTATCCTAAACTGCTTATTAGCCTTAAGCACTTTTCCAGCTTATTTCTCATTTTTTATATTTTTCTTAGATTTTGATAAATATTTTAGAATTTTCCTGAAAATTTCATATTTTCTGAGTTATATTTGCTATTTTTCTCATTTAATATTAATTTTTAATCATTTTTAATACTTTTTAAAATAAATAAGTAAAATCAGAAAAAGCTTTAAAAAATCCAAAAATAGTTTAGAAAATAATTTTTAGTTATTTTAGATTTTTTCAGAATTAAATTTGTATTTTTCAAATCATTTTTCACATTGTCTTTCATTTTTAGTCATTGTAAATAATTCAAAAATAGAAAATAATTCATAGTAAATAATAAAGAGTCAAAAAAATATTTTTCATTTTCTCAAAATTTTCTTTTATCATTTAGGACTTTAGAAAATTTACTTTGCATCCGTAGGATTAGATTTGCCTTAGATTTGCCTTTAGTTGTTTGTTTGACGATTTACTTTGCGTAGTTTGCGTTTTTAGGATTCGTTTGCTTGATTTACTTGTACCTTGTGCATGATTACTTGTGTTTGCTTGTTTTATCGTATTATTAGTTTTAAAATCACAAATTTCACTTTTCACTTTTCCACAACACGATTTCACGAATCGTTAACCACGATTCCATTCACCTTCACACGGACTACGACTCGGGTCTTTTGCTTATTTCTTGAGCAATTCCTTGGACTTATATGATATATATTGGTTTTTGCGAATCAGCCCATTGTGTAATAATGCCCATTGTGTAATGCTTAATGCATATTAAATAATCTGTTTTTTTCATATTTAAAGTAGTTATTTATTTAATGCATAATAAATGAACATAAAAATTAACTTAAATATATGTCATTTTTAATTTAACAAAGTCTAAGTTTCATTTTATATTCGTATTAATTATTGCCTTAAGCATTGCCCAATGGGTATTGTTTAGCAAATCACAAATTAAGTTACCCTCTTCGTCTTTCTTTTCACTTTAGTCCATGTAAGATTATTTAAATATAGTTAAAATATATTATTTAACCAACAACAAATACATATATCAAAATCACTGAGGGTATGCTTGGTGGAGGGTATTAGGGGGTGAGGAATAGGAAAAGCAATTATTAATTATGCTTGGTGGAGGGTAAAGGAATGGAGCATTACCCTAAACTAGGTAATGACCAATTACACTATAAATTGGGGGGTAAGGTATTCATTACCCTTTGCATTCCTTAGTATACCCTGTGAAAACGTAGAGGGGGGGGGGGTGAATACGTTACCGTTTAAAAACTTTACTACTTGTTGTATCAAATGTCCATTTTAGCTTGTTGTAATATGAAAGACGTTTCTTGTTGTTTATGACCAACATAACTTAAGACATGTTATCACACAAGTACAATCAACAAGTCACAACACACACAATCACATAATGCAAACATCAAAGCAAAGCAATAAGTAAAA
>LBNU01031577.1:0-48932 GCA_014162995.1 Artemisia annua | reverse complement strand
TTTAACCAAGGTAATTTCCAAATATAGTTTTTCATTTTATGAAAAATACATTTAGACAAATGTATATACTAACTTAAAAAGGTAAGTTACTTGTATATGAAAAATATATTAGCTAGCTATATAATATTTAGTAAGTTACTAAAAATGTTTTATGTACTTATGTTGTTATAAGACACATTCTTATATATTGTAAACTTACTAATATTATCTAGATACCTAATGTGACACTTATTCTATTTGACCCCTAAAGTGCACTTTGACACTTAAAATACTTAAAGATCCTAAAAGTATTTTAGTCATTCTAAATGGTTGGTCAAGGGGTTTGATCATAATGCTACATAACAAACATGTACGAACCTGTGTTGTAGCATACGATGACTCGAGATATTGAGAGGAGTTGAATGTTTGTTGAGACAAGGTATGATTACAAGTAACTTGTACATTTTACGTTATGTATCAAGTTATACGTTTGTCATCAATCAAAACAAACGAGACCGTATAGATTAAATATCGTAATATTTGCACTAACATACCCTTTGCATTTCCCTTTCCCATTCCCTTAATTGAACCAAGCGGACCCTAATTAGATCCTGACACAAATAAATCTTTTATTATCTAAATTTAACAGAAAACAAATCTACAACCAATTAACTGCAATAAATAACCAACTTTTGATAATTTGACATGTAGAAAATTGAACATGAAACTCCCTTTTATCAATTGGAATATATTTGGAAATAAAGTTATTTCAAGAAAATCATTTCTCGTTTGCATCTCACTTTTGACATTATTGATGACGTATAGTACGGACAGCAGGCTTATGGGGCCTGGACTGTATTATACGCAACTGGGCCTGGACTGTATTATACACAACTGGGCAACATACTGGATATCGCTAAAGCCCAAGCTACGAGCAAGGTGTTGTCCGGATTACTAAGGACGCACACGAATCATCCAAGCGGCACTCCCGAAGTAAGCTTGCGAACCAACCCATGGTTCGGAAGAGAAGATGATCTACATCCGCAGTCATGATTAAGCTGCGGATCCTTGCCCGACAAGGGTCCCACCCCGGCCATTATGATAATATGCGAAATACTAGGGAACCTTAGTATGCCGACCATCTATAAAAGGTAACCTTAGTACATATTCGCGAAGTATGAGTTTCTCACACATCACAATACATACATATTCTTCTGACAATATGAATAGTTACTCTCACGCCGGAGCTTAATCGTGGGGTCAGTCCCCACGGTAAGGCTAACGGTTTACTTTCATTTGTGCAGGGAATCAATCTAACACTTGGATTAGTGCAGTACTCACACAACGAACAGTCCATCAAGGACGACCCAACGCATAATCAAGCCCAATCCTAACCCATCACACTTTTTGCACTAACTAGATGGCGCCATCCGTGGGACCCAGTGCGCAACTGCGTTCTAGAAAATACTCACCATGAGCAACCAATTTGGCAATACTGTTTCCACGTCAATGTCCACCATACGGAGTGTGATAAGGAAAGATTAAATGTTGAAAGGTCAAAGTGAGATGATACACGGTGTAGCTCTTGGAGACCCCGACAGCAATCACGACCACCAGTCATTACCAAACCGGTGTGAGAAAGCTCATCAAATAAACATGCCGCAGAAGAAGCTTGGAAGGGTACGGGTCCGACCAGACCCCGAGGAAACTCCGCAACAGATGGAACATGAAGGAACCAAGAAAATAAGGGTTGAACAATTCCAAAGTGTGCTAAACAGCGAAGGCCTAAAGGGGAAGCGACCAAAGTCGCCGAAAGAAAGAAGACCTAAGAAGGAAATTTTGGCGGTCGTACGCTCACAAAACTACTGCAAACAGCAACGCCGCGACAAGGAAGTAAAAGCCGGAGGTAGCTGCCAAAGCCTTCAAAAAGGAAAAATGCAACTCACTCATGAGAGATACTGATGAGGCGAAAAATGTTACGCTTTTAGGGGGTCATTTAAGCCCTAATCCGTAATTATTTGATCAAATATTGCCTTAAATCGTTCCTTTTTTCATTTAAGTACTTTGAAGAGGAAATCTGGAAAAGGAAGCATTTTGGACGTTTTTGGAGCATAAAAGTGAAGAAAATGACAAAGTCTCAAAACCAAGCTGGAAACAGTACCTGACGGCGTCACTCTTTACGAGGTGACGGCGTCACGCTTTGACAAAGAGGTGGATGATTTTTACACTAGACGCCCCAGAAAGATTTTGGAGGATTTACACGTGACGACGTCACGTGTAAATGGAAGAGGCCGTCACGTTATGGCTTAAAAAGAGACGGCCCAGAAAGATNAAGGAAGCATTTTGGACGTTTTTGGAGCATAAAAGTGAAGAAAATGACAAAGTCTCAAAACCAAGCTGGAAACAGTACCTGACGGCGTCACTCTTTACGAGGTGACGGCGTCACGCTTTGACAAAGAGGTGGATGATTTTTACACTAGACGCCCCAGAAAGATTTTGGAGGATTTACACGTGACGACGTCACGTGTAAATGGAAGAGGCCGTCACGTTATGGCTTAAAAAGAGACGGCCCAGAAAGATTTAAAGGGGGACGGCGTCAAGAGTGGATCTGAGCAATCCGAGAAAAGTTTTGGCGGCGAGGTGACGGCGTCACACTCTGAAACGTGACGCCGTCAGATTGTAAAATCTGTATATGTTCTTCTAATTTTTATTCAATATGTGTGCAACTTTTGGGAGAACTTTAGGGAAAAACCCTAGTTCGTAAAATACTGCATTTTCAGGGGTTTTTCACCCTTGAAACCTTGATGTTCAATTAAAGATAAGTCTCCTTCCAAATCAATCAATATGTCTATGTGTTGTTTGATTATATCTTACGCTTGTCTTTACTTTAACATGCTAGGCTAGGTTTTTCTTGTGTTTGCTTAGATCTAATGAAACTGAGCTATTGATTACATGTTGTTGGTTTGTTTGTGATTGTTGTGGGTGGGTGAAGTCGATGTTAGGCTTAAGAAAACTGGCTAACCTCCTATACGGTAACTTGCTTGAACGTCTTAAGAAACATGAATCAGATGTGTACTACGATTATATGGTTGTATTTAATGCATAAGCGAATTCTAGTGATCCCATGTTAGGAGCTTTTAGTCGGCTCGACATAGGAGTGAAGTATGAGCCTTATAGAGTTAGGGAAGATCGTACACGGCCCTACAAATGGTTTAAAAGAATACAACCCGTCATCCACACAATTACAACAAACCAATTAACCGGTAAAAGATAGCTAGGGAGTAAGGAAATCTAAGTAAACACATTTTTCTCTCATATAAGTTTCACAACAATTTACTTTTTCTAGTTATTTTATTTTATTGCATAAGTAGTTATTTGGGTTAGTTGACTAGCAACTAATTCCGCCCACTCTTCCAATACCCGAGATTTTTACTTGCTTTTATAAAATATAAAAATACAAAAAGAATCATCCCTCAACCCTTAGACCTAAATTAGAGTAGTTTTCAATCCTAACGACACTATTCCCCGAGAGAACGATCAATCCCCTGGTACTTGCCACTTCACTATACTACATCGGTCAGGTACAATGCCTGGTGGGGGTTGTAAGCTTCTCAAGATCCCTTGAGGGGTAAAACCTATTGCGAAGGTTGCAAAACCCACGCATCAGATACAACGAAGCAAGCGACAAAATGGGGAAACAAGAAACGAATGGCAGGGAAGGTAACCAAATGCAGCCATACATACCCGAAGGAGCTGACATGTTTACCCAGAACATCCGCAAAGCTAAACTATCAAAAAAGACTTACATGCCAGATAACGTCAAATCATATGACGGAAGTGGGGACCCCAAGGACCACATCAAAGTGTTCCAGGTGGCAGCATGGGCACACAAATGGGATATAGCTACCCAGTGGCACATGTTCCGGTTCACACTCGTAGGAGCGGCCAGGGCTTGGTTTGACAACATTCCCCAAGAGTCCATAAGCAGTTACCACGAACTAAATGACGTGTTCTTAGAGACCTTCCTAAAAATGGAAAGGCACAATGGAAAAGCCAAGAAAATCCACTGTGCTAGGCAAGGGAGGAAGGAATTGACAGAAGACTTCACAAGAAGGTTCCTGAAGGAAAGTTGAAATGCAAAGGCAATGCCAGATGTCATGAAAATCGCAGAATTCATGAAAAAAATATCCAATCTATGATTGATCAAATGGTGAAGGCGACCATATCCTACCACAGGGGGAAGTGGCAGCTAGAAACCTAGATCAAAAGAGGATGACCTCCGCTCCAGGGAAAAGGAGGACATAGTTGTAGCAAAAAACGCAACATTACCATGTGTCCAACTAGGGCACATCAAACAACGGCTCACTAGAGCAAGTAAAAAAAAACACCATCTGGAGACAATGTTTACAAGTTCCGCATAATAAATCATTGCCTACCGGGACGCAGTGCCAGCATAGCCAAAAAAGACTTACATTAGAAGACGAGGACAAACTAGCTCCGGCCATAGCACCTATCCCTAAAGAATGACCGTAGGACGAATAAAACGAACAAAAACTGTTGGCATGATCGGACCGCATAGATCACCCAACACTTAGTCAAAAAGACGGAAATGGCTCCTGAACTAGATACAAAATACATGGCAAAAAATGAAATCACCGATAGTCACGGCCTGTGTCAAAAACAAAGAGACCGTAGGAAGAAGATGCCGTTTGCGGCACCAAAGACAATCCGGGAGCCGGACTCGAATCGACCAGTCCGCGGAGGAAATCTATTAATGGGTAATCTATCCTCATAACTCAATGACCAACGTTAGTTAGTTTTGGAATAATAAACGAGGCGAAGGAATTATCGGGCTTATCGAGTTGACGAATTCGATAAAGATTCGACAATTAGTTCGAGAAATTTATTAAACTATAATTAAGGACGTTTGACCCCAACTTAGTCTTTTAAGATGTTTAGGTTTTTGGTCATTGTCTTGGCGTGTGTTCACTCGATTCTGTGTCGTGTCTTCACAACACACACGAATGATACCAAACATTTATAAATGGATATAACGATAAACCTTATGATCTAAAATGAATATTTTTGGGAATAATTCACTTTTATAAGTTTATAGGTTTCGAATAAGATACAAAGACGAGTTTATTTAATAGGTTGTGTCGGGTCTCGCAGTGCAGTGACATACTAGCTATCGTTGTTTGCTTCTATTGTATCACCTCTCGTCTACTACTTGAGGTGAGTTCATAGCCCCTATTTTTATCGCTTTTCTATCGTTTTGGGGGAGAATACATGCTCGTTATCTTTTTATCTTCTTGGTCAATCTCTTTGGTATTTGCGATGTTATTTGGATTCTTGTTATGATTTTTCGGTTCTATCTTGGTCTTGTTCATCTTTATGGTTATGTTGTCGGTATGTTATTGTTTGGATTGTGGATTAGATATGTGGGCTGCTTGTGTAGAATTATTAAATTACGTCCACTCCGTGTAGACGTATAATAATAAGTCTACTTGTGCGGCATAACACTATAGTGTGCACCTATAGGACTTTTCTTTTGTTTGTTATGTTATGTGTTGTTATAGAGTTATTGTTATGTCTTGGATTCCTTGCGTTACGTATTGTTTGTGTCTAAACTCTATGAACTCACCAGCCTTAGCTGGCCCTTTTATCATGTATTCTCAGGTAATGAGTAATTGTCTTTGTTGCTGCTCTTGGACTGAAGCCTTGGCAAGTGTCGCGGTTACATGGATCAGTCATCAGTTAAAACTTTGATAAAATAAATTTGGGACCTATCTATCTTTAACTTGGGCTTACTACTCTTATCTTGTAGACTTTAAATCTTATCTTTAATTATCTATCTAAACTTTTATATCGTTATTCTGTTCCTTATAATCGTGTTGTGTGCCAATCCAAGTAGCACCCTGAAACTTTGTAAAGTCTTCCGTTGTACCAAATTTTGGGGGTGTTACACAATCTCTATCTCTAGAACGCTAGCAGGCTATGGATTCGCAGGTCACGGACCTAATCCAGGCAGGCATCCTACGCCTAGTCAAGTATCAAACATGGGTCTCAAACCCATTTATGGTCTCTAGCAATCGTTGATCATCCCAATAGGGTTTATATCTAAACCCTACAAGCCTCTCTATAAAAGGAGAGCAGCATACACAACTTCATAAATTTTCACACACTTGGGCAAATATTACTTCACAATAGTAAAGTATGGTTCTTGTTTAAGTGTTACCCAAGCATCTTGATCTATATCAATCTCATCGGGTCCTTACCATTCAACATGGGGAACCTAACAACAAAACCATTACTATCTCATCTCTAAACCAATTTACATATCATACATAAACAGTAATAGTCTAGTATCGGGCTTGAGGGACTAAGCTAACTAATAGGATATATGTGTTAGTCAAAATAGTCCTAAGTCCCTAAGCCTAGCCCACGAGAACTAAACCTAAGCTCAAGCCCACTATGTGAGGCGTTGGGAGGATATATACACACAAGTGCCCCCACTTGTGTATGTGCTTGAGAGTGTAGTGTATGTTTTATTATAATAAAAGTTGTCTTTCTTTTCTCTCTTTCTCTCCTCTCTACCTTACAACACCACCACCAAGTCACCATAGTTTAGGGTTTAAGTTGATCAAATATGGGTATTACAATTGGCATAAGAGCCATATGATAGTTATTGATTAGATTTGTGTTTGGTTAGTTTTTCGAAGGTAGTCCAAAACTAGGTAAGATTTTTGAAAACTTTTATAGGTTGAATCTTTGATTTCACGGGCAGAATAGTTAAAGGTTTGATTTTTATGATAATACAGGTGTTTACCTAGTCATTCATCTATGAAAAACCCTAAAATAATCACAAAAGTAGTGTTTTGTTAAGGATTTTTCGAAGTTGACTGTTCTATATTTTTTTCTCGAAAAATTGATAAATTTTCGATTTTTCTCGAAAAATTCATATTTTCTAGAAATCTACGTGGCTGTACTTGATAGTTGAGGTTCTACTAACTAGGTGACGTGGCATTTCAAGAACTTTAGAACCTTTCGAGAAAAAGAAGTTTCGAGAACTTCTTAAGTAGTTGAGATTCCACTAACTTAGTGACGTGACAGTTTCGAGTAATTCAAAGTTAGCTAAAAAAACTCTTAAGAACGCAAATAAATTTTAGTTCTTTCTATTTCTTTTCCTTTATTCCTTAAATAAATCTCAAGAACACACCGTAAAAGTGTGGCAACAACGGTTCAAGAAGCAATTACAACAATAATGACAGCAGTGCAATAACGTTTAGATGAAGTTTGTTTGAGGCAAGAATTGTTAGTTGGTCAATTGCATAATCAAGATAACAATGGGGGTATGGTAGTCGGTAACCAAGCAAAAAGGGTAAATGGCTATGGCAAACAAAACAATTATATTGCTTTGCAAACCAAACGCACCCTCAAAGTAATTAAACAACTTAAGATTGACGAATGTGATCTTATTTTGAACAGTTTGTAGTCTACAATACTACATAATAAAAGGTTTTTACTTTTTTTTTAAAGGACGTACAAAACGTCAATGGTTAAGCAAAACAAGTTATATTATCACGGCGAGCAATTTATAAATAGGGTTTTGCTATGAGAATTTGAAAATAATATATCATGGATAGAGAGTATTCCCAAGCTGTTTAGAAAAGTAAAATTAACATCAACGCTACTAGTGATTTGATTTTGTTTTTTGTATATAGTTAAAGCTAACGAATTTAAAAAACAAATATATATATTTGGCCATCTTGCATTATTTAAAAAAAAAAAAAAAAAGTGTCAGTTATTGATATTTTTCACCAATAAGCATAGTTTGATGTGAATGTTTTTTAAACGAAGTTTTAAGCTATCGNACACTCTTGCCCTATAAACTTTGGTGTTCGTGCTAGGAACTAGTAACTTTGACGTTTTTATAGGTTTATGTGGAATCGGTAGAGTGGTTACTAGAAACTTTGCCGTTTTTGTTATGTATAATTAAATTGGTTACATGGGAAACCCTTAGGTTTAGTTTTCTTGCTCTAACTTATAAGATGAATTTGTAGAATTTGTGTTCGTTATGATGGAAATATATTTACATGTTCACGACTGATGGAAAGTTATTCTAGTAATCTAGTTCATTGATTTTATCTTGAAAAATGTTTGATTTCAGAGCAATGTTTTCTGTAAGATGCAAAGCCAGTTATGAATCGACTTATAATTGGTTTTTGTTGTCCTTAAGTTTCTTTCCTCTACTTTATAGTAAAGTTTGTTGTTTTGCTTGGACTAACAGGTTCTTACACACAATCTCGTTTGCCCAAACCGTCTTCTGAAGTAGAAGAACCTGAGCTCTGCCCTGAATACCAAACAATATCTCGTGAATTAAGAGATTTAACGAAGATGGTTCAAGATACTTTGAGGGGATCTGCTACTACTAGTCAATCTGACGCTGGAAATCCTTTGTTCGAAAGGGGCAGGTTGTATGAAGAGTATTCTGCTAGAAGAAATGAAAGGCTGAAAAGAAAGAGAGGCGAATATGGGGTTGAGAAACAGACACCAAGTAAACAGTATCTTAGGGTTAGAATGGAGTCAGCAAAGAGAACTGTGGAAGTGAAGAAATATGAGAGTGCGAGGAAGATGACTACACCGTTGGTGGAGAAGAGAGAGGTTGCGACGGCACAAAGGCTAGCTGAGAACAGAGAGCCTGTGACGACACAGAGGTATTCGTTGAGAAGTAGCAGCAAAGAGAACAAGAAACCGCCATTGGCTATGAGCTTTGAGAGATCAATGGAGGCTACTGTGGAGCGAAAAATTACAGTGAGAAGGACCGCCAGGAAAGGGTACTAGCTAAAAATACCCTTTATTCCAACCAAACCGTGTTATCATATCCCTACACCTAACGTTACAACCCTTTGTAAAGCCCTCTTTGATAGTTTATCTTAAGTGCTTATGCCTAGTGGAGGAGGTTTTTGATCCTTTCCCAAGCCTATGGTAATCTATTTGCTATGACAGGTAGTGAGTGATATTTCTTCCATTTCCATTAAGTTATATAGGTTTATAACACCCGAGAGATGAGAGTATCCAAACACTATTTGTGAGGAGCTAGTGTATGATTTTCGTGCTTGTTATGACTAGAATTGAATGACTATTTGTTGTAATTACTTTTATATTCGTGTTAAATGACCCCTAGCTCATATTTTGATTGGAATAAAAGCGCATTTGCTTGAGGACAAGCAAATCTCAAGTGTAAGGGTATTTGATGAAGCGAAAAGTGTTACGCTTTTAGGGGGTCATTTAAGCCCTAATCTGTAATTATTTGATCAAATATTGCCTTAAATCGTTCCTTTTGTCATTTTAGGTACTTTGGAGAGGAATTCTGGAAAAGGAAGCATTTTGGACGTTTTTGGAGCATAAAAGTGAAGAAAACGACAAAGTCTCAAAATATGCTGGAAACAGTACCTGACGGCGTCACGCTTTGACAAGACGAAGGATGATTTTTACACCAGACGCCCTAGAAAGATTTGAAGAATCAAAGGGTAACGGCGTCACGCTTTGTGACGCCTAGGCTGTCACGTTATGTGACAAAGGGAGACGGCCAAGAGAGATTTAAAAGGGGACGACGTCAGAAGTGGATCTGAGCAATCCGAATATTAGTTTGGCGGAGAGGTGACGGCGTCACGCTCTAAAACGTGACGCCGTCAGATTGTAAAATCTATATATACTTTTCTAATTTTCATTCATTAGTGTGCAACTTTTGGGAAAAACCCTAGCTCGTATTCTACAGTATTTTTAAGGGTTTTTCACCCTTGAAACCTTGATGCTTAATTAAAGATAAGTCTTCTTCCAAATCAATCAATATGTCGATGTAATGTTTGATTATATCTTATGCTTGTCTTTCACTTAAGATGCTAGGCTAGGTTTTTATTGTGTTTGCTTAGATCTAATGAAACCTAGCTATTGATTATATGTTGTTGGTTTGCTTGTTATTATTGTGGTTGGGTGAAGTCAATGTTAGGCTTAAGAAAACTGGCTAACCTCCTATACGGTAACTTGCTTGTACGTCTTAAGAAACATGAATCCGATGTGTACTACGGTTATTTGGTTGTATTTAATGCATGAGCGAATTCTAATGATCCCAGGTTAGGAGCTTTTAGTCGGCTCGACATAGGAGTGAAGTAGGAGCTTATAGAATTAGGGAAGATCGTACACGGCCCTACGAATGGTTTAAAGGAAAACAACACGTCATCCACATAATCACAACAAACCAATTAACATATAAAAGATAGCTAGGGTGTAAGGAAATCTAAGTAAACACATATTTCTCATTTATAAGTTTCACAACCTTTAATTTTCTTGTTATTTAATTTTATTTGCAAAAGTAGATATTTGGGTTAGTTGGCTAGCAACTAATGCCGCCCACTCCTTCCAAAACCGAGATTTTTACTTGCTTTCATAAAATATAAAAAATACAAAAAGAATCATCCCTCAACCCTTAGACCTAATTAGAGTAGCTTTTCAAGCCTAACGACACTATTCCCCGAGAGAACGATCAATCCCCCGGTACTTGCCACTTCACTATACTACATCGGTCAAGTACACTGCCTGGTGGGGGTTGTAAGCTTCTCAAGATCCCTTGAGAGGTAAAACCTAAGTGCATAGGTTGCAAAACCCACGCATCAGTTTACTTAGATTTCCTTACTCCCTAACTATCTTTTATATGTTAATGGTTTGTTGTAATTGTGTGGATGATGGGTTGTATTCCTTTAAACCATTCGTAGGGCCGTGTGCGATCTTCCCTAACTCTATAAGCTCCTACTTCACTCCTATGTCGAGCCGACTAAAAGCTCCTAACATGGGATCATTAGAATTCGCTCATGCATTAAATACAACCAAATAACCGTAGTACACATCCGATTCATGTTTCTTAAGACGTACAAGCAAGTTACCGTATAGGAGGTTAGCCAGTTTTTTAAGCCTAACATCGACTTCACCCAACCACAATAATAACAAACAAACCAACAACATATAATCAATAGCTAGGTTTCATTAGATCTAAGCAAACACAATAAAAACCTAGCCTAGCATGTTAATTGAAAGACAAGCATAAGATATAATCAAACAACACATCGACATATTGATTGATTTGGAAGAAGACTTATCTTTAATTAAGCATCAAGGTTTCAAGGGTGAAAAACCCTTAAAAATACTGTAGAATACGAGCTAGGTTTTTTCCCAAAAGTTGCACAAAAATGAATGAAAATTAGAAAAATATATATAGATTTTACAATCTGACGGCGTCACGTTTTATAGCGTGACGCCGTCACCTCTCCGCCAAACTAATATTCGGATTGCTCAGATCCACTTCTGACAAGCATAAGATATAATCACACAATACATAGGCAATTGAATGATTTGGAAAAGACTTATCTTCAATTAAGCATCCAAGTTTCAAGGGTGGAAAACCCTCAAAAATACAGTAGAAAAACGAGTTAGAGTTTCTTCCCACAAGTTGCACACTAATGAATGAAAATTAGACGAATATATATATAGAATTTACAATCTGACGGCGTCNCATAGGCAATTGAATGATTTGGAAAAGACTTATCTTCAATTAAGCATCCAAGTTTCAAGGGTGGAAAACCCTCAAAAATACAGTAGAAAAACGAGTTAGAGTTTCTTCCCACAAGTTGCACACTAATGAATGAAAATTAGACGAATATATATATAGAATTTACAATCTGACGGCGTCACCTTATAGGGCGTGATGCCATCACCTCGCCGCCAAAGCACTATTCGGAATGCTCAGATCCACTTCTGACGCCGTCCCCTTCTAAATCTTTCTGGCCCGTCTCCCTTTGTGATAAAACGTGATGGCCTACTTCTTGTAACACGTGACGCCATCATGTATTAAATTTCCAAAATCTTTATGGGGCGTCTAGTGTATAAATCATCCTCCGTGTTGTCAAAGCGTGACGCCGTCACCTAATAGAGCGTGACGCCGTCAGGTACTATTTCGAGCATATTTTGAGACTTTGTCGTTTTCTTCACTTTTATGCTCCAAAAACGTCCAAAATGCTTCCTTTTCCAGATTTCGTCTTCAAAGTACCTAAAATGACAAAAGGAACGTAAGGCAATATTTGATCAAATAATTGCGGATTAGGGCTTAAATGACCGCCTAAAAGCGTAACACTTTTCGCCTCATCAAATACACTTACACTTGAGATTTGCTTGTCCTCAAGCAAATGCGTTTTTATTCCTATCAAAATATGAGCCAGAGGTCATTTAACACGTATATAAAAGTAATTACAACAAATAGTTATTCAACCCTAGTCATAACAAGCACGGAAATCATATACTAGCACCTCACAAATAGTGTTTGGATACTCTCATCTCTCGGGTGTTATAATCCTATATAACTAAATGGAAATGGAAGAAATATCACTCACTACCTGTCATAGCAAATAGATTACCATAGGCTTGGGAAAAGATCAAAAACCTCCTCCACTAGGCGTAAGCACCTAAGATAAACTATCAAAGAGGGCTTTTCAAGGGTTATAACGTTAGGTGTAGGGATATGATAAACACGGTTTGGTTGGAATAAAGAGTATTTTTAGTGGTGGCAAGTTAATTATCTTGATCAAATACATGCACAAGGTGGCGTTGCTAAGCCAAGACTCGACTCGACTTAAGCTAATAAGAAAATAACAAAAACATAAATAAAGATAAAATGAAATGGGATGGTAGTCCGTATGTTTTTTCTATTTTTCTTTTTCCAATTTTTTTTTCGTTTTTTTTTTCATACACTCTTGCCCTACCATCCAAAATAATACATCATAGGGGCCTCGGTTTTCCCCTTACACTTGAACTTTTACATACTTTACAATTAACTATTCTAATGACTCGAATTAAGATAATTGAAAAACTTGGAGTACTTTAAATGTTAGGAATACGTTTTTTCTTGTAAAAGATTCGGTCACCCCACGTATGTTAAAGCATTGCATAGCTCATAGTATTATATATAGTAGTTAATATGTAGATTAGTTTAGTTAGAATTCGTGGTGTCGGGTCGGGTCTTTTACCCTCTGTCAGCTCGCTCCACAACCTAGTAGAGGCATTCACTCCATTGTACATATAAATACCTTCTGCCACCAAGGGAGAAGGTTGGACCTTTCACTAGTTATTTCATTCCTTTTTCTTTCTCTCTCTAAAGGCTCCCACTTTCTCTCTCTAAACTAATCTCTAACTTATCACCTATTCGATCCAAGAACTACATGAACCATACGAGTTTATGATTATGTGTATCCTACAAATGGTATCACGAGCCTAGGTTTCATCTTAGGGCTTGGATTCACGGATTTTTGGTTGGTTTTGTGGTTGTACTTGGTTAGAATAGGTTTCTTGATAAAACACCTTGGTTTGATCTTTGTAGTGTTAAAGGATGTGTTTTGGTTGTACTTTTATGCTTAGGATTGTTGTAGTTACATAGTTTTTGAGTTGGAATAGTCATATCAGTCGTTGGTTTGGTGGTGTGAAAGATTTAGTAAAAGTTTCTAGCTAGCGATTAAGTCTTCTGCCTAGTTTTCTTGGTAGCGATTAAGTACGGTTGGTCAGCGATTAAATCGCAGCGATTAAGTACAGTTGGATAGCGACTTTTTTGGACTGTTGTGGGCAGCGATTAAGTACGGGGTGTCTTGTAGTGGACAGCGATTAACTAATTCCAGCGATTNATAGTCATATCAGTCGTTGGTTTGGTGGTGTGAAAGATTTAGTAAAAGTTTCTAGCTAGCGATTAAGTCTTCTGCCTAGTTTTCTTGGTAGCGATTAAGTACGGTTGGTCAGCGATTAAATCGCAGCGATTAAGTACAGTTGGATAGCGACTTTTTTGGACTGTTGTGGGCAGCGATTAAGTACGGGGTGTCTTGTAGTGGACAGCGATTAACTAATTCCAGCGATTAGCTTTTTAGCGATTAACTAGTTTTAGCGATTACTTTTCATAGCGACTATCTCTCACCATCGATTAAACTCTGTCTGCGTTTAACTAAATCCAGCGATTAGCTTTTTAGCGATTAACTGGTTTAGCGATTACTTTGGGTCAGCGATTAACTTTGGGATCTGCGATTAAGTTTGGGCCAACGATTATCTTGGATAGCGATTAAGTGTGATTTCAGCGATTAACTTTTGAACTTGTGGTGTTTTTTGTGATTTGCTAAGTTTGAGATTTCTTTAATTAGTTGACTACTTGTGCTTCGGGAAACGTTGTAACTTAAGTCGGTTTGATTAATTTGAGTGTGATTTGACGTTGTAAGTTATTACTTACGGCTTGACTTATCAAAATCGAATAGATTGTTACTTGATTTGTCTCAACTTGATTCCTAGCACAAAGTGTGACTTATTTAAATTCTCATTCTAAGTTTATATTGCATATTTCATCTTTCGGTTTTCTCTGTTGACTTTAGTAAAATCCCGGGAAAGAATCTATTTTTCGGTTTAAGTCACGAGTTGTAAAATCCCGTTAAAGATCACACCATGAGTACTACGGCTTCTATTGATGATATCCAAGCTGCTGGTCCGATACTCGACCTCCTATGCTCGACAGAACTGACTATGAATCATGGTCTCAAAGAATTCGTCTGTATTGTCAGGGCAAGGAAAATGGGGAAAACATTCTGAGATCGATTGATGAAGGACCATTTCAACTAAGTACTACCAGGGATGTTATCTCCACTAGTGAAGATGGAACGGTCACCTTTGGAATTGACAGACCTCGTACTTACAATGATCTGAATGAAGTGGAAAAGAAACGATATGATGCCGATATTCGAGCTTCTAACATTGTGATACAAGGGCTACCCAAGGACATCTACAAACTGATTAACTTCAACACTGAGGCCAAAGCCGTTTGGGACAATGTCAAAATGCTGCTAGCTGGTTCAGAACTTACCAAGGAAGATCGTGAGTCTCAATTGTATGATGAATTCGAGCACTTCAAAATGAATCCCGGTGAAAGCATAAATGACTACTATGTCAGATTCCACAAGCTTGTGAATGACATGAGAATGATCAGAATGACAATGCCCAACATCCAACTCAACTCAAATTTTGTTAACAACATGTCACCAGAATGGGATCGGTTTGTCACAGCTATGAAGTTAAACAAGGGACTCAGAAACACCAACTATGAACAACTCTATGCCTATCTGCAACAACATGAGAAACATGCCATGTATGATCGTCAGCTGAGAGAAAAATTCCATCCCTCAAATGATCCTCTTGCTCTAATCTCCAGTGTTCAGGGACTAAACCAATCCTCAATTGATTCAATCAATCATCCTACTGCTCAAGCAACACAGAATCAGTCTTCCCTTGGTCAAACATCCATGCAATCATCAAGTGTCAAGACTAATCAACAAGACTCTGGGAACTCTCACATTGACAAAAGGATTGATAATCTCTCCAACCAAGTCTCACTGTTGGTTCAACACTTCAGGAATACACTTCCTCAAACCAACAACCAACTCAGAACCTCGTCTAACCCACGTAATCTTGCTGTTGTGGAAGATGGGCGTGTTGTGGTTCAAGGAAGGCAAAATGTCCGGGGAAATGCTCAGAATAGGATGGGGAATGGTAATCAAGGGCAAGGAAGACAACCCAAGTGTTACAACTGTGGTGGGTTAGGTCATATTGCGAGGAACTGCACTCAACCTAAACGTCCTCAGAACTCAGATTACTTCAAGGATAAGATGTTGCTAATGTAAGCACAAGAGAATGGAGTTTTGCTGGATGAGGAGCAACTGCTGTTTCTTGCGGGTGATGAGGGGAATTCTTTTGATGCCGATGTGGATGATCAACCAGTTCAGGATCTTGCTCTCAACGACCCAAACATCTTCCAGGCTGAAGATTGTGATGCCTTCGATTCTGATGTTGATGATGAACCCACTGCACAGACCATCTTCATGGCCAAACTTTCGTCTGCAGTCACATCCCCACAACAATAGGGATCTCCCAAATCATCCATCATTTCTGAGGTACTCAAATTGTATGACACATATGAAACATATGCTATTCCAAAGATTCTCAATGAAGTACATCAGACTAGTGTTGTCACGCCATATGATGTTGATTTGGAAAACAATAATGTTTCCTCAAAACAACAACATGTGGATAACAATAAAGAATCTGTTGAACCTAGTAGAGCATCTTTCGATACATATGTTGATAATGTGATGCAAAAACAAAGGACTCATAACGAAGTAAAACACCTAGACATTATTGATTCAGATTCTGCTGATATGGGTAATAGTAATGTTATCCCATATGAACAATATTTGAAACAAAATGCCGAGTCGGTTTTACCAAATGATGACTCCTCTGTTGATAATGACATGAGTGAATTTGATGAATACACTGCTTTCATACCTGATGATACTGTGACCACTAGAATTAAAATTCTTAAAGATCAAGTGAATATGTATCAACAACGTGCAAAATTTGAGTTAACCGAACGAGAGCAGAAAATGGATTGGCAAATGTGTGCATACATTACTGAAAGAAACTTAAAGGAAGAAGCACTAAGAATGAAAATAAAATCTTTACAAAAATCAAGTTGATCAAACTGTTAAGCAAAAATAGGAGATTCAGGAAAGTGTTACCACGCTAAAACTAGATTTTCAAAGTAAAGAAACAAAAATCTTAAGTGACTTTTCCAACTTGAAAGCCTTAAAGAACAAGCTTGAAAATAAATTGTACACACAAGGCCAAACCATTCAAACTGCTCAAACGATGCAAAAGCACATTAAGTTACGTGATGAACATAGCAATAATGATGTAGGAGTGCCTAAAACTAATTTTATTAGGAGCATTAGTGCCTCTCAACCTGCCTTATATGATGCGAATGTGATGCTTACACCTAATCATGCCCCACCTGATGTGCACAATACAGAGGAGATTGATGAGATTGAATCAGAAAATAGAAAAATACTTGAGAATAAAATGAAAGATCCCAAGTGCATTAAAAAAACGTGTCAATATCAAGCCCCATAATTACTATGAACAGAATCGATTGACCGTTTTTGTGCTCCAAACTAGGTTAACACCTGAACAGATTTTTTGGCCCTTAGACGTTGAAAAAATGAAAGCTGAACAACTTAAGGCTACTACTCCCCTTAAGTTTGCTACCCCAATGGTGTATCCTCCCAATACGCCAATGCACCTAGTTCAGTTAGCTCTTCCCACTCAGTGTAAAACTCTAATTAGCATTTACGTTCTGTATCAAATGTTTGCTGATTTTGACAAAACATGTAAAAAGAGAATTACACCAACGGGAATTACCGAGGGTGAAAGGGGGTTTGAATTAACAAAAGAGTGTTACCTTACTGAAGTTATTCCGTTTTTTAAACAAATCAAAGAACATTTTGAAAACATGCAAACGTCTCTTAAATCTGAGATTAATGAAATGAAAGATGTGTTTAAAAATCTGGAACATGAAGGAAAACAAACTGTAATAGACCTTCAACATAGTGAAATTGCGAGGAAGAATGCCCTCATCATGAATGATAATTTAATTGCAAAGTGCATTGCTCAAGATGTGTTTTATACTGTTACTGATTCTTCTTTATCTGCTTGCCAATTTCATGAAATGTCTGTTGCATTAAACGTTTTTCAGAATCGTGTTGTTGAGCTTGAGGGGGAGAATTTAAGATTGCAAGAAAAAATTCAAAACGATGATCATGATAACATGATCAGGAATTTTTCGAAACTAGAAGTTAATAATCTCAATTTGCAACAAAAAATTCAAGCTCATACTAACACGATTCATAAGTTGAGGGCTCAAATTGCCCAATTGAAATCTCATAAGAGTGATGTGATTGAACCTCAGAAACCTCCGTGTTTAGATTCTCAAAATTTTCAAATCCAAGGTCAAACAACATTACAAAGAGTTACATGAATCGATTAATATCTCACGTGATAAAACCAATGAGAAAATAACCTCTTTGTTAAAAGAAATTGACAATCTAAAGACTCAGGTGAAAGAGAGAATGCTCCCCATGGTTGGTAAATCGATAAGTAATGCATGTGATGCCGTAACTATTCCTCTTCCCCTTAGGAATAATGCGTTTGTCCATAGTGAGTACCTTAGGTATCTTAAGGATTGCCTTGACATGCTTTGTGAAACCATGGAAGAGGTCAGAATGGTGAGACCTGCTGATAATGCCATCCGTGATGTTTATTATCTCACCAATAGATCTTATGAACTCTTAGACTATGCCATTGGTACATGTCCCAAAGCTTTTAGCATGCGTGATAAAGTCAATGAACCGCCCTCTAATGATAAGAACAAGCGTGTTGCCTTTAATGTGCCCTTGGCATCATCAGAACTTAACACACCCCATACCCAGAATCAAACAGCAATNTGGTGAGACCTGCTGATAATGCCATCCGTGATGTTTATTATCTCACCAATAGATCTTATGAACTCTTAGACTATGCCATTGGTACATGTCCCAAAGCTTTTAGCATGCGTGATAAAGTCAATGAACCGCCCTCTAATGATAAGAACAAGCGTGTTGCCTTTAATGTGCCCTTGGCATCATCAGAACTTAACACACCCCATACCCAGAATCAAACAGCAATACAACGATCTAATGTTCCCATCGTTAATTCTACAGGAGTAAACATTGACACTAAAGCTAGCGGGTCAAAGCCTTGCAATACAAAGAATGATAGGACTTCGCCAGCTAAGAGTGCTCAAGGGAAGAAAGTAGAAGACCACCTTAGGAACAATAAGAATGATCTGAATGATATGAATCGTGTTGATTCTAGTATTAGCTTTAGGCGTACTGTAATTAATTCGAATTCTGATGCTACTTGTAAGATCTGTAATGACTGTTTAATTTCTGGTAATCATGATGAGTGTGTTAAGACATTTTTGAATGCTTCTAAATTACTCCATGTGAATAATGCTTTGAATCGTAAAATTGAAAAACGAGTTTGGAAAGCAACAGGAAGGAAGTTTTCAAATATTGGCTATCATTGGAGGCCCACTGGAAGAAAGTTCACTTTAGGAAGTCAATGCCCGTTAACTGAACTACCCAATTTTAAGCTTTCCAATGTTAGGGTATGGAAGGAAACTGGCAGAACTTTTCCTTTAGAAATACAATGCGATAACCATAAGTCTAGTGCCTCCACATGTTATGGTAAGTGAAATGATGCTATTAAACCTTCCACTCATGTTTTAAGTAATTATGCTTGTGTTAACCAATTGGATCCCACTTGTGTTTGGGGATCCACGTTTTTCAGTCATCCATATCTGTCTGGTTTCAAATGCAGGTCGTACAAATAGTCCTGTGGTATTTGGACTCAGGCTGCTCAAAACATATGACTGGGGATCGCTCGCGGCTCAGAAATTTCGTGAAAAAGTTTATCGGGACTGTTAGATTCGGGAATGATCATTTGGTGCCATAATGGGTTATGGTGATTATGTGTTTGGTGACAGCGTGATTTCTAGGGTATACTATGTAGAAGGGCTTGGGCACAATTTGTTCTCCGTTGGTCAATTTTGTGACTCAGATCTCGAAGTAGCCTTCAGAAAACACACTTGTGTTGTTAGAAAATTGGATGGTGTGGATCTTCTGAAAGGTAGACATGGCTCAAACCTCTACACAATATCCATTGAAGATATGATGCGGTCATCACCAATTTGTTTACTATCTAAGGCTTCCAAGAACAAGTCATGGTTGTGGCATCGTCGTTTGAATCACTTGAACTTCAGTACCATCAATGAGCTCACCCGTAAAGATCTCGTTCGGGGCATGCCCCGGCTGAAATATGAAAAGGATCATCTCTGTTCCGCTTGTCAGCTAGGTAAAAGTAAGAAACATTCTCACAAACCCAAAACTATCAACACCATTATGGAAGTTCTTCATACCCTTCACATGGATTTGTGTGGTCCAATGAGAGTGCAAAACATCTTTGGAAAGAGATATGTGCTAGTGATCGTTGATGACTACTCTCGGTTCACATGGGTTAAGTTCCTCAGATCCAAGGACGAGACACCTGAAATCATCATCAAACTAATCAAGCAGCTGCAAGTTGGACTCAATAAAACTGTCAGATTCGTTCGCACTGATAACGGAACTGAGTTTGTTAATCAGCAACTTACTCAATTTTATGAAGATATTGGAATTAGTCATCAAAGGAGTATACCTCGAACACCTCAACAGAATGGAGTCATTGAAAGACGAAACCGTACCCTTGCAGAGGCCGGACGAACCATGCTGATATTCTCCAAAGCTCCTATGTTCCTCTGGGGAGAGGCAATTGCAACTGCTTGTTACACTCAGAACCGATCATTGATACATCCTCTTCACAGCAAAACCCCTTATGAGCTGGTGCACGAGAGAAAACCTGATCTTTCATTTCTTCGAGTTTTTGGTGCATTATTTTATCCAACCAACGATAGTGAAGACTTGGGAAAGCTCAAGGCAAAAGCTGATATTGGATATTTTGTTGGGTACGCACCAAACAAGAAGGGTTATCGAATCTACAACAAAAGAACCCGACAAATTATGGAAACTATCCATGTCACATTTGATGAGCTGTCTGAGCACACGGCTCCTGAATACTCCAGTTCAGGACCCGCAACTAATCTTTTGACTCCTGGACCAATTAGTTCGGGACTTGTACATTCCTCCACCACTGATGCTCCTTATGTGCCACCCACTAGTGAGGACTTGAAGAAATTATTTGATCCAATGTATGATGAGTATTTTGAACCTCAACAGAGAGTCGAACCAGAACAACATGTCATAGGTCCTGATGCTGCTGCTAATGATGCACCTCAACCTACAAATGGGCCTTCCATCTCCATCTCTCTTAGTCAAAATGCTCCATCATCCAGTCATACTCAACCCACTCACACCGATCAACCTTCTTCAATTCCTCAAGGAGCCGCATCTGAAAATTCTTTTGAAGTAAATCCCTTTGCTCAACCACCTGATGAACCTTTTGTCAACATATTTGCCCCTGATCCATCCAATGTAGCAACCTCTTCAGAAGATTCTAATACTGCTACATCAGTCCTCAGTCATAAACTTCATGAGCATATCAGAAAATGGACAAACGATCACCCAATTGACAACATCATTGGTAATCCATCTCGCCCCGTATCCACGCGTAGACAACTTGCCACAGATGCCTTGTGGTGCTTCGTCAGCTCCATTTTGTCTAAAGCCGAACCGAAGGATTTTAAAGAAGCTTTGACTAAAACATCCTGGTTCACTGCAATGCAAGATGAAATTCATGAATTTGACCGACTTGATGTTTGGGAATTAGTGCCTCCTCCCGACTGTGCTATGATTATCGCTCTCAAATGGATCTTCAAGGTGAAGCTTGACGAATATGGTGAAGTACTAAAAAACAAGGCTAGGTTGGTGGCCAAAGGATACAGACAAGAAGAAGGCATAGACTTTGAGAAATCATTCGCACCAGTAGCTAGAATTGAGGCCATCAGAATCTTTCTTGCTAATGCAGCTAGTCAGAATATGATTGTCTACCAAATGGATGTGAAGACTGCATTTCTTAATGGTCACTTAAAGGAAGTGGTATATGTAAGTCAACCAGAAGGGTTTGTTGATCCTGAACACCCAATCATGTCTATCGCTTGAAGAAGGCACTTTATGGACTTAAACAGGCACCCAGAGCATGGTATGATACTCTATCCAAATTCCTTCTAGCCAACAAATTCACCAAGGGTGTGGTTGATCCTACATTGTTCACAAGAAAGTCGGGCAAGCATCTACTCCATGTTCAGATATATGTAGATGACATTATCTTCGCCTCTTCAGATCCATTGGAATGTGATCGGTTTTCACAAGAAATGAGTACAGAATTCCAAATGTCCATGATGGGGCAAATGTCATTTTTCTTGGGGTTACAAATCTCTCAAAATCCCCACGGTATCTTCATCAATCAATCCAAGTATGCTACTGAAATCTTGAAGAAATTTGGATTTGAATCATGTGACTCTGTTGACACCTCAATGGTTGAGAGGTCTAGACTGGATGAGGATGTTGAGGGGGCTCCAGTTGACCAAACAAAGTACCGTAGCATGATCGGATCCTTAATGTACCTCACAGCGAGTAGGCCAGATCTTCTATTTGCTGTTTGCATGTGTGCTCGTTACCAATCCAAACCCACCAAAAAGCACTTAGTAGCAGTCAAGAGAGTCCTCAGGTACCTTCAAGGGACGATTCACATAGGCCTTTGGTATCCTAAAGACACGGCTATGGCTCTCACTGCCTACTCTGATGCTGATCATGCGGGGTGTCAAGATACTCGTCGAAGTACTTCCGGAGGTGCTCAATTTCTAGGAGATAAGCTTGTCAGCTGGTCATCAAAGAGGCATATGAGTACGTCAATCTCCTCCACGGAGGCTGAATACATTGCCATGTCATCTTGCTGTGCTCAAATCCTTTGGATGAGATCTCAATTATCTGATTATGGGTTTGTGTACAACAAAGTTCCGATGTACTGTGACAACAAAAGTGCAATTGCTCTTTGCTGCAACAACGTCCAACACTCCAGATCAAAGCACATTGATATTCGACATCATTTCATCAGGGAACAAGTGGAAAAGGGGATTGTGGAACTTTACTTTGTGAGGACAGAATTTCAGCTTGCTGACATCTTTACTAAGGCACTTCCCAGAGAACGGTTTCAATTCATCCTCCCGCGTCTTGGAATGAAGAGTATCTCTCCTGAGTCACTCAAAAGTCTTTAGGAGGAAAGTGACAAGTAATGGATTTGCTTCTCATATCCTTGTATATATTCCTTAAAACCAAAAAGAAAATTACAAAAATATAAAACCTAGAAAAACCATACAAATCTGAAAAACACGAAAATACCAAAAATAGCTTCATCCTAGGCATGTCTTCTGCTTATCGATAACATTTTAAACTTCTATAAGTGTCATTCATTAATGACATAGAATTTTAAATGAAGCTCAAGCAGAGGTTATATTAACCGGCTAAAACATGTCTTTTCGGCTTGCTATTACTTCAGATAGCAACCCGCTCATATCTTTGGGGAAAACATGTCGCCAAAAAGACTGTTGTTCCTCTCACCGAGTGATGTTCACTCGGGGCATGGATTACTTTATATCCATGTTTCTCCGAAATGATGTACGTTTCAGTGCATCACTTCTAGAAAAAGAAGAGAAGTCTTCTTTCATCCCAAAATCTCTCTCTTTTATGATTCTTCAAGAGAGTTTTTGTGGTTTACAAGGTGGCTATTGAACTTAAATTTTCACAAATACCCTGCTGCTCAATGTAATGACTCAAATTCCTTAAAATAGAAAACGGGTCATTAATTGAGGGGGAGCGTATTTGCTCAAAATTTCTGCACCTTTAAAAACTTTGTGCACCAGCAGCAGTGAAAAAGTGTCTCAAAAATCAGTACATGTTAAAATTTTACCACATTTTCTCCCATTTTTCTTCTAAAATCATTTAAATCAATTGGGATCACAAATTCTCAAAAGATTTGAAATTTTTTGATCGGGGGAGAGAATGTGATTTAAAAACGAAATCTGATTTAAAATGTGATGTTTTTGGACTCAAAGGTACGCTCTCCCGTATGTGCTAAAATTTTGAAGTTTTTTTAAATTTTAATCAAAGCACATATTGAGGGGGAGCAAGTGTATAAATGGTGAATTATTAATCTCAAATGTACGCTCTCCCGTATGTGCTAAAGTTTTAAAACTTTCAAATNTTAAAAACGAAATCTGATTTAAAATGTGATGTTTTTGGACTCAAAGGTACGCTCTCCCGTATGTGCTAAAATTTTGAAGTTTTTTTAAATTTTAATCAAAGCACATATTGAGGGGGAGCAAGTGTATAAATGGTGAATTATTAATCTCAAATGTACGCTCTCCCGTATGTGCTAAAGTTTTAAAACTTTCAAATTGAATCAATCAATGTGCACATATTGAGGGGGAGCAGGTGGCTAAGAGTCTTTCGCGTGTTTTTACAACAACAAGTAGAAACCGTGAATTGATTATGACTCAGATTTGACTCATGAATTGACGAAACACAAACGTTTGAATTCGAAAGGATTTATCCAAGTAGGAAGTACCGTTTCGAGAAGCTCTTCTTAGATGTATACTTTGACGGGTCTAACTTCCTTTTTAAGGAATGTTAACAACTTCAAGTTAGTTATCAGGGCTAGTTATCACCTAAAAGCTGATAATGGATCCCTTTAACTAAGCAACGTAAACGTATCCCTACGGTATATGTCTATTAAGAGTAGATCAATTCAAAAGTGCAACTCACCCCGACATGTGCAAATTTCAATCTAAAACCTATGAGCACATGTTAAGGGGGAGCATTTGAAAAGTTATAAAACTCTCAAAGTGTTAACAAAATATGTTTCTTTATCATGAACACTTTGAGAGAATTTTCAATGATTTGGTTATATGGTGATTGTGGAAAGATACCAAAAGACCGACCATTTTAATTTTAAAGCATGGAGTTATAAGGATGGTAAGGTTAGGTATATGCTCCTATGATCCACCAGAACCGGAGGGATCTTCCCAGGGACAATCCAATAGATAGATTAGAAGTCCTTAGGAATGATTGGAAAAAACGAGAAAAGTGAGAAAGGGAAGAGTGCCGACTGAGATTGAGCTAGGACTGGAACAAACCCAACAAGGTTCTAGTAATGAAGTCTCGGTAAGCACTGAAGGGGTTGAAGAATTAGAAAGAAATGAAATGAGAAAGGGTGAAAAGAAATAGCCCTCCAATTATTCAACCTTAGGGCAGAAACCGGGTTCAACTCATATGCTACTGATTGTTACTAAGGTAACATCGGTATTGAAGACAAGACGTCATGGACCCAGTGACGCACTGCACTAAACCTTCCAGCCACTCAAGTTCTCTTAAAAGAGCTTGTTTCATTCACACGGGGAACCGGTGTAATCTATCAACTCATTTCTTAGAGATGGTTGATATTGAAACAGGAGACCCCTCCCTAGTCTCCGCATAGGATTACCAAAATTGCACTTATCGAGTCTAGAGCCACGAGATTCATCAAAAGATCTCATAGGAACACGTAATCCTTCTACACTGGTTGTTCAACATAAAGGGCACCAGATGTAATTTTTTGAGTCCTTCGCAGATCTTAGCAATCTGCCGAGAACACTTATGAGGGAATATACGTATGTATTTCCCAGTGATTGAGTGGAAACTCCTGCCAGGGTCAACATCAAACAGCCCTGACAGCAGGTCACTTCGGTAATCTCTTGTGGATTACGCTTAGTGTTTGTGGTGGTGTTTCAAAAGGTCTACAGTCATGGGGTGATCTCCAGCGACTCACCTAATCGTTGGTGTACTTCGGTATGTCAGTGAAAGCCCTTTCGGGGGCATCCGATTGGGTACGGCCTTGGTAAGGATTAGAGAAAGTCTTCACACTATGCTGTTGACGATCTCGAAGTCCGAACCTGTAAGTGCTGGTATGTTTATTACTAACCAAGTTTATGCAGCTCAACATACCAAACTTATCATTTTCACCACCATCACTCTAGTTCCACATGCTCATGCCAACCACTAAAAGGAGCATTCAGATCAATACAACCATGGAGATTTACTCAGCAAAGTGGTTATGAGCATGTGGAAAAGGCGAACTCCCACCAGAGACAAAGAAGTTGGCGGTTGCTGCTGATTGCTGAAAAGATGCCGATTCATCACCTCATGCTCACACTTCAGCATCAAATCTAAAGAAATCATGATCACGGAATGGGCTTCAACTATGCTTCCACAACTCTGATGCAGAAGATCATGATCTAGAAAAGTGTGAGCATGACAACACAAAGATAGTCGCAACATCACAACAGAGATACTTCTACTCAAAGATGACTTGAAGCTACTCATTTGGATGATGAACTCGAAGCAATGCCAAAGATCATCCTAATTATCAACCAAGTCATCTAGAGTCCGCTGCTGAAAGCACAAAGTACTATACATTGAAGAATCAACAACTACGAGCTACAAAGACATCTACAAAGATTTCAATGCTAGAATCCAAGATTTAATTTCTGGGGTGACCTCCCTTAGAGGGAGATTGTTGGGAATACGTTTTTTCTTGTAAAAGATTCGGTCACCCCACGTATGTTAAAGCATTGTATAGCTCGTAGTATTATATATAGTAGTTAATACGTAGATTAGTTTAGTTAGAATTCGTGGTGTCGGGTCGGGTCTTTTACCCTCTGTCAGCCCGCTCCACAACCTAGTAGAGGCATTCACTCCATTGTACATATAAATACCTTCTCCCACCAAGGAGAAGGTTGGACCTTTCACTAGTTATTTCATTCTCTCTTTTTCTTTCTCTCTCTAAAGGCTCCCACTTTCTCTCTCTAAACTAATCTCTAACTTATCACCTATTCGATCCAAGAACTACATGAACCATACGAGTTTATGATTATGTGTATCCTACATTAAAATATTAGCGCACTTATGGGGGTAACAATTGACTTCTTCCCCATTACTCTATTACATTAGTACTTTACCCATGAGTACCAATCGTCCTAAAACAATATGTACAAGGATATGACTTAACTTAGCAACCATGTAAGTAATAAGACAATTAACTAAGGGTTCAAACAAATGTTGTCACAATAATGCACTAAAGATGAGTGCATACAAGGTAGGCTAAGGCGATTTGGGTGTACATTTGGGTGGATTGTAAACAAATTCTTCCTTTAAATAAAATGCTTAAAGTTATAAACGAAAAAGATAGGCTCTGAGGGGTGTACTAGGGGTATCGTGTACTAAAAATGAGTACATTGCTAAGGTGTGGGAGAATTACTTGACCAATGAAGTCAATGTAATTATATTACGGGTGTAAAACATGGGTTATCCTAATGCCTCTTATCATGTAGTAAATCTAACTACACGAATGTAGTCTCACTTATGGATTTGGGATGGTCCTAACGCAAGTTCTAGAATCTATAGGCTACCGGTACACAAACAAGCACCAACAATGAATGCTTTTCCTACCAATTCTAGGGGCGAACCTCACATATTTGGGGTGGAAAATTTTTGAGTGGTACGGTTTTTGTGCTAGTCATACAATTCCCTATCCATGAGACGCTTATTATACCTAAGGTTTCACTCCTAAATGTTTTAAAAAAAATTAAATTTGCGCTAAAATTGCCCTAACAAATATTTCTCTCAGTTTTATTACACAAATACCATTAAACAAAAAAAAATCAAGTGTAATTGCATTTTCTAAGGTGCCTTCATTTACCCCTTACACTTAAACCGAACATTGTCCCCAATGTTCACATAGAAGATGTAAAAGTAGAAAATGAAATAATGAAACAAATACTCCCCTGATTCGTTTAATGTGGATTATGTGGTAACATGGTTAGATCTTCTTCCAAGATGATGTAAAAGCTACAAGCTTAAAGCGACTCCAAAAGCTTGATGTAATGAACTTGATTCCATGTTCATCTTCTTGTCTAAAATAACCTGTTAAAGCTGAGAAAACAATCTAGGCAAACCTCGTGTAAAATTGGTGGCAAATTCTATATATGGATATAATGCTTGTGGAATTAAAGTTTGGCAGATTTCTGGAATTAGAAGTGCAGTAATTTTTATAATCCGGCAGAAAAACTAAATTTTAAAAACATTTTCTGGAATCAAAGGCTGACGCCATCAGGTTTAAACCCTGACGCCGTCAGAATTGATCTGACAGAATCCTTATGTTTAGTTTCCGGAAAATTTATGGAAAAACAATTACCTTAACTCCTAGAATCCTGCAAAATTTCATTATGACTCGATACAAGCATTTGACTCGAACAAATACTAATATGTATGTTCATTTTATATCGTAACAATTCATGTTCCAATTCGTTCTTATAAACAAATTTAGATTTCCCTTACACTTATCTTTTGCGAAATACCTTTATATGTAGTTAAGACGAAGTTAAAAACAAGATAAAGCACTTTCACAATTTTATTTGAAACATGAATTAATAACGATAAAAATAAAACATACATACGGAAACAAATAAATTCAAACAAACAAACACACAAAACAAATAAAGCTTGGGTTGCCTCCCAAGAAGCGCTTTTCTTTATTAACGAGTCTTGTAGCTAGACTCAAAGTCACTCTCTATTACGTGACCTCATCGTTGGTCACGGTCTCTAGGTCATCATCGGGTTTAGTCTTATAGCCCGGACCTAGTTGCAAGCATTCTTTATAGAAACCAAATATCCTACTCCTAACATAGTCTACTCCTCTACGTCTATCCTCATCATTCCTATAGCAGACCGCTTGCTTATGCCCTTTCTCGATGTTTGATAAGAGTCGGTATTGCTCTTTCTTATATGGCATTTGGTAAGCTATATCATCGGTCTCGTCCTTGAACCTAACTATCCCTAGAGATGGGTCATAATCCATTTTAGAGGCTTCAACAAACGGCTTTCCCAAAACTACTTGCGTTAAGCATGCATCAACTATCGGTCGAATATCCTCAACAATCACGAAGTCGGTGACGTAGGTGAAATTTCCTACATAGACATGTAGTCCCCTAACTCTACCTACAAAATTGCTTATCCATCCCGTGCTAGGAAATATCCTAAATCCCAGCTGCTTTCTCATTATTAGATTGTAGTAGGCTCTACTCATGATGTTTATGGGAGACTTAAGATCTATGTAAGCTTTCCAAACATGCAAGTGACCTATGTTGCATGGTATATTGATGTTGGAAGGGTCACCTGTTTTGATGATTGGGTTACCTAGGAAGTATGGCATCTCGGGGTCATCGAATAAATCCTTATGGTATGCACGTTCTTCCTTAGTGGGCAACCAATCGAAGTAGTCCTCTCCATCATCTACTTCTTCTACTTCCCTTTCCCTACTCTCCTCAACTTTCTTAACTTCCTCCTTATGTTCACTATCTATTTCATTCTTAGTGATTGGCTTAATAGTGACAACATTAACAAAATGGACATGTTTGGAGGATGAGGGGTCCTTGATTTGGGGTCCGCTACTTATGTTCCTAGCGTCCTTATTTGGTGATGGCACCCCTTGGTTGTTGAATACTTTCAATAAGTTGTCTACCTTATTAGTCATCTCCGCTTCTTGTTGATTAAATTCGGATTCGAACTTAGCCATACGAGCTTCTTGAGATGCCATAAACTTAGACATCATTCCCTCAAGGTTATTGATACTACCATAATTATTGGAGGGAGTGTTATTGAAAGTACGGTTTGAGGATGAACCGTTCGATTGAAAAAGATTAGGTGGATTGGAAGAACTATTTTGGGGCGTGTTTTGGTTTTGCTTCCACCTAAAGTTTGGGTGATTTTTCCAAGAGGGGTTGTAGGAATCACCGTAAGGGTTTGGCTCGGGTTTGAAAGTGTACCACTTCTTTCCCGCTCTATCGGTACGCGAGGACGCGTAGTCCGCAAAAGCTTGTTCGGGGAGTTCCATTCAATCTCGAGTGTCGTGGGGACCACCACAATACTCGCATGAAGAAGTGATTTTGTTCACTTGGCTTGAAGGTTTAGGAGCTTCGTAGGATACTTGACTTGGTCCTTAAGTTCCATGATCCTACGGTCAGAAGTGCTTGAATTATTCAAAGGCAAAGATATTGCCTTGACCGTTTTGTTCAAATCACGGGGATCATTCCAACTTTCGTTGTCATAGAGAGCAAGAGCTTCTATGAGTTCCCATGATTGTTCTGCACTTAGATCACGTAGCTTGCCACCGGCCGCTTGGTCAATGGTTTGCTTCGTGGGGATATTGATATAGTCATAGAAAATTTGGGACTTGGAGCCAAAGGTCTATGCCATGATGAGGGACTTTTTGGAGTAAGTCCTTGAATCGAGTCCATGCCTCGTAGAGGGTTTCGCCTTGGCGTTGTTGGAACGCCAATATGTCATTCCTTAGCTTAGTGGTTCTTCCCGGTGGGAAAAATTGAGCAAGGAAGCGAGTGGTGAGGTTATCCCAAGAGGTGATGGATCCTGCGGGTAGACGTTCTAGCCACTGACTAGCTTGGTCCCGCAGGGAGAATTGGAAGAGACGTAATCGGGTAGTCTCTCGAGTGTCAACATCAAGGTCTATGGAATCTACGATCTTAAGGAAGTCCTTGAGGTGTTGATTTGGATCTTCGGAACGAAGTCCATGGAATGTACATCCGCTTTGCACCAACCAGATGGTGTCGGATCGCAAGGGAGACACATTGGCTCCTTGGGTGAGCTCAATGGTGTTTCGATAGCCTTGGTGGCTAGGACGGGAGTATTCTCCTAAAGTACGGGCTCTAGGATGTGGCTTTGGTTGGGGTATGTTTTGTTAAGGTGGGTTGTTGGGATCAAGGATATTACCACCTTCCATGATGGCGGATGGTAATGGTTACGAACAAAAACACGAAGAATAAGATAGACTAGAGAAAACCTAGAAAAATAAAAATAAAATTCTCACTAGAAAGGATTCTAACGAGTAGACCTAAGTAAAAATAAAATTTTCAACCTAGGCAATAACTATTCCCCGGCAACGGCGCCAAAAACTTGATAGCGTGGGTTTTGCAACCTTTGCACTTAGGTTTTACCTCTCAAGGGATCTTGAGAAGCTTACAACCCCCACCAGGCAGTGTACCTGACCGATGTAGTATAGTGAAGTGGCAAGTACCGGGGGATTGATCGTTCTCTCAGGGAATAGTGTCGTTAGGCTTGAAAAGCTACTCTAATTAGGTCTAAAGGTTGAGGGATGATTCTTTTTGTATTTTTATATTTTATGAAAGCAAGTAAAATCTCAGGTATTTGGAAGAGCGTGCGGAATTAGTTGCTAGTCAACTAGCCCAAATAACTACTTTTGCAAATAAAATAAAATAACTAGAAAATTAATTGGTCGTGAAACTTATATGAGATAAATATGTGTTTACTTAGATTTCCTTACTCCCTAACTATCTTTTATATGTTAATTGGTTTGTTGTAATTGTGTGAATGACGGGTTGTATTCCTTTAAACCATTCGTAGGGCCGTGTACGATCTTCCCTAACTCTATAAGCTCCTACTTCACTCCTATGTCGAGCCGACTAAAAGCTCCTAACATGGGATCATTAGAATTCGCTCATGCATTAAATACAACCAAATAATCGTAGTACACATCCGACTCATGTTTCTTAAGATGTTAAAGCAAGTTACCGTATAGGAGGTTAGCCAGTTTTCTTAAGCCTAACATCGACTTCACCCACCCACAATAATTACAAACAAACCAACAACATAAAATCAATAGCTAGGTTTCATTAGATCCAAGCAAACACAATAAAGACCTAGCCTAGTATGTTAATTGAAAGACAAGCATATAATCACACAATACATAGACATATTGAATGATTTGGAAAAGACTTATCTTCAATTAAGCATCCAAGTTTCAAGGGTGGAAAACCCTCAAAAATACAGTAGAAAAACGAGCTAGGGTTTCTTCCCACAAGTTGCACACTAATGAATGAAAATTAGACGAATATATATAGAATTTACAATCTGACGGCGTCACCTTATAGGGCGTGATGCCGTCACCTCGCCGCCAAAGCACTATTCGGATTGCTCAGATCCACTTATAACGTCGTCCCCTTCTAAATCTTTCTGGGCCGTCTCCCTTTGTGATAAAACGTGACGGCCTACTTCTTGTAACACGTGACGCCGTCACGTATTAAATGTCCAAAATCTTTCTGGGGCGTCTAGTGTAAAAATCATCCTCCTTGTTGTTAAAGCGTGACGCCGTCACCTAATAGAGCGTGACGTCGTCAGGTACTGTTTCCAACATATTTTGAGACTTTGTCGTTTTCTTCACTTTTATGCTCCAAAAACGTCCAAAATGCTTCCTTTTCCAGATTTCATCTTCAAAATACCTAAAATGACAAAAGAAACGATTTAAGGCTTTATTTGATCAAATAATTACGGATTAGGGCTTAAATGACCCCCTAAAAGCGTAACTCTTTTTGCCTCTTCACCTTTTTTGTTTTTATTTATTCCATAGGTCTTTTTTCTTCGCTTACCTACTTTTTCTCTGAAAACGGGACACACATATGTGATTATCAGCTTGCCTTGCAATGTCAGACCATCAAAAGTGACGTTGGTAAGTTGTTAATAGAAATGTTTTTGTCTATGTTTAAGATCATGGAACTTGTGTATATTGTTCTGGCTTTAGCCTTTACCATGGAGTTAGTGTTATCAAGTTATGATCTTAATAGTATTCAATAGTTAAATGTCTTAATAAGCCGTTGTCATAAACAGGACTTGTTGCTAAGGAGTTGCCCTGTACTTTCAGTTTGTAGTGCTTAAATCTAGCTCTTGTGTTCAAGAACATGGCTGATACTTCTCTTTCAGTGATTCTAACATCCGGGTAAGTGCATGCATACATATTGTGTCTATTTTTTTGGTAACACATTCTCTTTGTCAATCAGACCATTTTTCCTTTTATCCATATTTTCTCTGGTTGATCTTCCAACAATTTCTTGCTAAGTTAGCGGCATCATGTGGTGTATGTGTATGAGATATTTGGTTCAATTTAAAGTTTTTTGGCCAGTAAATACACTTCATGAATATTTTGAATATTTGTGAGCCTATGGGTTATGCTGTACGCTTTTTTTGTGGTCTAAATTGTGTCATTCCTGTAATTCTTTTTAATAATATGATGACAGGACCTGTCACCAATGAGTTCCTTCCAATCTGAACTTGACGTTCAATTTGGAACCTCTCTAATGTGGATTCACAGGTAATCGAAAAGTTTCTTATGTTTTAATTTTTTTTTTCTATTGGCATAACTGATTTTGTATCTTCTTTAATGTTACTTATAAGTTTTGCATTACAGTTATGGGCTGGTATGATTCACAGTGGGCCAAATCATTGTCCACCGAATGCAAGTTACAAAACATCTGAAGGCTTTGATTTCCAGGTAAGTTCATAACAAAAACAAAGATACGAATACTTGTCTTAACTAAGTTTTAAGTATGATGTCATTGTTTTTATCTACAGGATGCACTTGGCGCATCTTTGGAAGAAATATGCAAAGTTGTTCCTGGTGGTGACGGGTAAAGGTGCAATGGGTCAAATAGGTATAAACACAAATGCGGAAGCAAAACCTTCGTTTGACAACACATGCCCAAACCCGTATGAACCTATGAGGAAGTAAACAAATGAGGCACACTAACCACAACTATAAACAGCCCCTAACAATCTAAATCAGCCCCAAATTAGCAGGTAATAAAAGTAATCAAACACACAACAAGAACACCAAACTTTTAGCGTGGAAAACCCCAAAACGGGTAAAAACCACGGGACACCTAGTGCCGCTTAAATCCACTATCAACCAAGAGAAGTACATAGAGGTGGCGATTTGTGCCCGAAATGAAAAAAATGGGCTAATTTTGGCTACTTTGTAAAAGACTTGGGCAGATTTAGCCCCCTCCTTTTTTTGAAATGGGCATATTTAGCCCATTGAAAAGTTAAATGGGCACTAACGGGCACATATTTTCTTTTAATTGGAGAACATTGTAATCGTTTTTAAAGAAAAACTTATATGTATAATATATTTAATTTTTCAAATATAAATGAAGTATAACGTTTAAGGAAGTTATTTCGTCATTCTTAGTCTTCTATAAAGCGATTTGTATAACATGTGCCCGTTTGGCCCGTGCCCGTTTAGCCTGTTGCCCGTTCTAGCCCGTGCCCGTTCTAGCCCGTGCCCGTTTCAGCCCCCGCCCGGCCCGCCCGTTTTGCCACCTCTAGAGGTACACAAAGTATTCTCTAGATAACACTAGAGGTATACAACAGACATCATAATCTTGGAATCAACATCAAGATATATGGCAACAAACAAAGAACAAGAAAGGAAGGATATCACCAAAACTGATGCAATCTGCCCAGGTAAAAAACAGAACCTCCAGGCCTCAAAATCAAGATCCCAACGGTCAAAACCTTCCTTTATATGTAAGGAAGCTACAGCCCAAAAATTGTGACGATCCAACGGTTCAAACTCCGGTGATCGACGAAACACTGCTGTTGGGTTAGGGTGATATTTAGCTCCGAAAATCTTCTTTCTTTTTCTCCTTTTTCTCTCACTTCACTCTTGTTTGATACTCTTCCAATCATAGAACCATATGCAGATATATGCGAACAAAATGGACCCAAGATGGGCCTTAAAGAGTTGGGCTCTTAACCTTATGGCCTAAGAAAATACCCAACAAATCTCCCCCTTTTCTGCCTATGAGGAAGAGTTCGCCATCCCGGCGATCGAGCAACATACCTTGAGCTTCTCCCTTGCCAACGGCTTGGTCAACATATCGGAACCATTATCATGTATGAACTTTATTAAGTTCAAATAAACCATCTTCAAGACAATCTCTTATCCAATGATACCTCACATCAATATGTTTTGTTCGCTTATGAAACATCGAATTCTTAGCAAGGTGAATAACACTTTGATTATCACAAAGAACCACGTAGCGCTGTTGCTTGAAGCCAAGCTCCTGCAGAAACCTTTTCAACCACAATAGTTCTTTGCACGCTTCTGTTGCCGCCACATACTCAGCCTCTGTTGTAGACAAAGCCACACACTTTTGCAATCTAGATTGCCATGAAACAGCTCCTCCTGCAAAGGTCATCAGATATCCAGAAGTGGATTTCATGTTGTCCTTATTTCCCGCCATATCTGAGTCTGTGTAACCAACAAGCACGGGCTTCCCATTTCCTTTACACTATGGGTTAAACCTTCATGGAGCGTCTATAGATTTATAGGTAAATTGGGCTTCCCAATGCTTCTTACCAGGATTTGACAGGAACTGACTAAAAACACCAACTGCATGAGCTAAATCTGGCCTTGTACACACCATAGCATACATCAAGCTACCAACCGCTGAGGCATATAGAACTCTATCCATCTTTTCAATGTTCTTCTTGGAAGAAGGGCAATCTCTATCAGTTAGCCTAAAGTTGGGAGTAAGAGGGGAACTAACCACTTCAGCTTTATCCATATTGAACCTGCACAACACCTTTTCAATGTATTGCTCTTGTGATATATGCAACTTCTTGGCACCTCTATCATGGAAAATCCGAATGCCAAGGATCTGTTTTGTTGGCCCCAAGTCTTTCATAGCAAAAGACTTGTTCAAATCTCGCTTCAGTTGGGCAATTCTTCCAACGTTCCTGCCAGCAATCAGCATATCATCAACATATAGCAACAAGATGATGAAGTCATCATCACCAAACCTCTGAAAGAAAACACAGTGATCTGAGGAGGTCTTTCGGTAGCCTTGCTTCCATATGACCGACTCAAATTTCTTGTACCACTGTCTCGGTGCTTGCTTCAACCCGTACAAACTTTTCTGAAGTCTACACACGTGGTCTTCCTTCCCCTTAACCTGAAAACCTTCAGGCTGCTCCATGTAGATTTCTTTATCCAGATCACCATGAAGGAAAGCTGTCTTGACATCCATTTGATCAACCTCAAGATCAAGGCTAGCCGCTAAACCAAGAACAACTCGAATAGATCCCATCTTCATGACTGGAGAGAAAATCTCATCAAAATCAATACCTCTTTTCTGACTTAAACCTTTTACCACTAATCTGGCCTTGTATCTCGATCTAGAATTATACTTATCAGTCTTCAATTTGAAAACCCATTTGTTCTTCAAAGCTCTCTTGCCCTTAGGGAGCTCCACCAACTCAAAGGTATTGTTCTTATGCAAGGAATTCATCTCATCTTGCATGGCATCAGACCATTCTTTCTTGTGTTCATCTTCCATAGCTTCTGCATAACACTCGGGCTCTCCCCCATCAGTAAGTAAAACATACTCATGTGCAGAATATCATGTGGAAGGATGATGATCTCTAGTAGACCGTCTACGCGGAATGAATGGTGGCATAGGTACTGGAAACTCACGATGAACGTCTTCATCTAGGTTTGGTTGCTCTTGAGCATCAACATCATCAGCACCCTGTTCTTCATCATTCAGAATATCATCTCCAAATTGTGCGTCAAAATGTCTTGGAGGAACCGGATCTAAATCAATAGGATCATCATTATGTTGAGGAATTGTCTTCTTCTCAGCCTTCTCAACATCTTTCAAAGTTTGATCTTCCTCAAACTCTACATCTCGGCTACGAACAAGTTTCTTTTTAACTGGATCATACAACCTGTACCCAAGTTCATCTTGACCATACCCCGAGGAACACACATGGCTTAGACTTCACATAAAGCTTTGATCTTTCATCTTTGGGAATATGCACAGATGCCTTGCATCCAAAGACTCGTAAGTGACGGTATAAAACATCTTTGCCGCTCCAAACCCTGTCAGGAACATCAAAGCGCAAAGGAACACAAGGGGTTAGATTAATAACATGTACCACCGTATTCAAAGCTTCACCCCAACAAGAAGCAGGCAACCCTGCATGTGAAAGGAAGCATCTGACTCTCTCAACCAAAGTTCTATTCATCCGCTTTGTTAAGCCATTCAACTGCGGTGTCTTCGATGGAGTCTTTGATGTTGAATTCCATGCTCTCTACAATAAGCATCAAAGGGGCCAATGTATTCACCTCCATTGTCAGTTCGAATACATTTAAGTTTCTTCCCTGTCTGCCTCTCAACTAAAGCATGAAACTGCTTAAACACATCCAATACTTGATCTTTAGTCTTCAAGGTATACACCCAAATCTTCCTTGAGTGATCATCGATGAAAGTGAAAAAATAAGAACACCCACCAAGTGTCTTAGTCTTCATAGGACCACAAACATCGGAATGTACCAGATCAAGTATGTTCTTCATTCTGAAAGGAGACCGACTCTTAAAAGCAAGTCTAGTTTGCTTTCCTGCCAAACAGTGAGAACACTTCTTCAAGTTGATATCATGTACACCGATTAACACATTCTTCTTAGAAAGAATAGACATCCCTTTTTCACTCATGTGACCAAGTCTCTTGTGCCATAGCTCGGTCATATCATCATTGTCTACATCATTGACAATGCTCTTGGATATCTTCGGATGTGTCATGTATAACTTGGATTCCCTTTTCCCTCTTGCAACAATCAAGGATCCGAGAGTCACTTTCCACAAGCCATTACCTGTTGTGGTAACCATCTTCATCAAGAAGACCTGTTGAGATAATATTGAGTCTCATATTTGGGACATGTTTTACATTATGCAAAACCAATTCCATCCCCGTGTCAAACTTTAAACAAATATCTCCAATACCAGCAATCCTAGATAGCCCAGTATTACCCATCCTAACAACACCGAAATCACCTAGTGTGTAAGATGAAAAATAGTCTTTTCGTGTTGCAACATGACAAGTAGCACCACTATCAAGAATCCAACTTGAATCATCATTAGCAAGGTTAACCATATCATAATCAGAACAAACAAAGAACTCATCTGTGGTGGTATTTATTTCAGTACTTTCATCACCATCATCATCTTTCTTGTGCTTGTTCTTATGATTATTGTAGTTTTTCTTCTTGTTCTCCTTTTTCAACTGTCGGCAAAACTTCATCGTGTGCNCGTGTTGCAACATGACAAGTAGCACCACTATCAAGAATCCAACTTGAATCATCATTAGCAAGGTTAACCATATCATAATCAGAACAAACAAAGAACTCATCTGTGGTGGTATTTATTTCAGTACTTTCATCACCATCATCATCTTTCTTGTGCTTGTTCTTATGATTATTGTAGTTTTTCTTCTTGTTCTCCTTTTTCAACTGTCGGCAAAACTTCATCGTGTGCCCCTTATGACAATGGTAGCATTCAACATCAGAAAATTTTCCTTTGCTGGAACTACTGCGATGATTACTGCTGTTACTCGGGCCTCTGCTTTGACTTCTCCCCCGCCTTTCTGTAACCAAGACATCTAACTGTGAAGAAGAACCATGTGACTTTCTTCTCATTTCTTCATTCAGAATACTGCCTTTAGCCAATTCCATGGTGATAACACCATCTGGTGCAGAGTTGGACAAAGATGTCCTAAAAGTCTCCCAAGTATCGGGTAAAGTACCAAGAAGCCACAAGCCTTGAATCTCATCTTCAAACTTGATACCCATACCTGCAAGCTGATTTATAATACCCTGAAAAGCATTTAGGTGATCAGTAATAGGAGACCCATCAGTATACTTTAATCCCATCATTTGCTTGATTAAGAACAACTTGTCAATACTAAAAATAGGCAAGTAGTAGTCTTTAACATAAAGGAGATCTTCCATCTTTCCTTTCCAAACATGATAATTAGAACCATTCAAAATAACCATCCTATTTGTATTAGCTTCCATCGTTCAAACAGGTTAAGTCCCCAAACCAAGAACCAAGCTCTGATACCAATTTGACGGGTAAAGGTGCAATGGGTCAAATCGGTATAAATACAAATGCGGAAGCAAAACCTTCGTTTGACAACACCTACCCAAACCCGTATGAACCTATGAGGAAGTAAACAAATAAGGCACACTAACCACAACTATAAATAGCCCCTAACAATCTAAATCAGCCCCAAATCAGCAGGTAATAAAAGTAATCAAACACACAACAAGAACACCAAACTTTTAGCGTGGAAAACCCCAAAACGGGTAAAACCACGGGACACCTAGTGCCGCTTAAATCCACTATCAACCAAGAGAGGTACACAAAGTCTTCTCTAGATAATACTAGAGGTATACAACAAACATCATAATCTTGGAATCAACATCAAGATATATGGCAACAAACAAAGAACAAGCAAGGAAGGATATCACCAAAACTGATGCAATCTGCCCAGGTAAAAAACAGAACCTCCAGGCCTCAAAATCAAGATCCTAATGGTCAAAACCTTCCTTTATATGTAAGGAAGCTACAGCCCAAAAATCGTGACGATCCAACGGTTCAAACTCCGGTGATCGACGAAACACTGCTGTTGGGTTAGGGTGATATTTAGCTCCGAAAATCTTCTTACTTTTTCTCCTTTTTCTCTCACTTCACTCTTGTTTGATACTCTTCCAATCATAGAACCAAATGCAGATATATGAGAACAAAATGGACCCAAGATGGGCCTTAAAGAGTTGGGCTCTTAACCTCATGGGCTAAGAAAATACCCAACAGGTGGATGCTTAGTTTTCTTCCCCAGCTATAAGCTTATGGACAAATTACGCAATCGTTGGTCTCAAACAGGTCAATGGAAACGCTTAAATGCACAGAAACCCGTTTGTGTAGGTGAGGATTAATCCTACTTTATAATCTTTGAAGGTTATGTTATAACATACATATTATACACCGAGAAAAGCAACATATATTGTTGGTGAAGTCATATTTTTATGGCTCTTTTGAAATCAGGGTTAAAGTTTAAATTTGCCTGCTCTCTTTTCTGTGATATCTTCTTGGCGATGTAATAATTTATATATTTGCTTTTATTATATCCTTTAGAGCCTAGGGGAGCCCAAGAAGAGTTTGAGAATGTTCTGAAAGATTATTATGATACAATTCGTCAAGGAAATAAACCAACCACAACTGGGAGGAGAAGGGGTAAAAAAGTGGACGCAAGTGCAACAACGAGCAAAGGGAATATTAACAAGGTAGCTAAATTTCTAGCTGTCCGTCGAGGAAAGGTATTTCGATATCCAGCTACATCTAAATCATACTTTGGGTAAAATGTTCTAAAGTTGATATGTGGCTGTACAAGTCTCGGAAGGAATTGACTTCTCAGATGAAAATGCTCTAGCGGTTGTATCCTTTGTTGCTTCTTAAGAATATGGAAAATGTTCATTACAATAACTTTTAGTAATATTTCAGAGCTTGGTTATAGTTTGTTATCTTTCCCAGTTAGGGATGGCAATGGGTCGGGAAATTTCGGGGATTGCATTTCCCATCCCCATCCCCATTTCATACTTTCATCCCCATCCCCGTCCCCATCCCCATCGGGGAATAGTTTTACATCCCCATCCCCATCCCCAACGGGGATCGGGGATTCCCGCGAGGATTCGGGGATTCTCGATCCTTATCAAGAAAACATAAAAAATATACAAACTCATTGGAAATATAATGAATTTGACTATAAAGTGTCTCAAGAAACGGACATCACACATACTTAAATTAGTGACAATGTTAATCCAACTTTAAAGCATCGTAAGATATAAAAACAACAAATATAATCTAAGAATAACGTGCATCGTATGTGAGTATTCGGACAAAAAATGGTTAAATAATACGTAGTATATAATAATTAGTGATTAATTGTTTATACTTTGAAGCTATTTAATCACTTGAATATTACACATGCATATACATTACATGTCAATGCTCATAGAAATATATATACAAAAGTAAATATTGTATGGCTATACATATAATTTTCATATATTTATACATTAAAAGATCGGGGCCAGGTTCGGGTTCGGGGATTGATGTTATCCCCATCCCCGCCCCATACCCGATTATGTAATTCGGGAATTCCCCATCCCCGTCCCCATCCCCGGTCAAATCGGGGATTCTCCAGTCAAATCGGGTTTGGGGAACGGGTCCCCATCGGGTACGGGTTTTATTGCCATCCACCACTTTGAAAATTTCAGATAATTGTTGGGATTCCTTTTCTGAATGTTTAAGTTTCATTTTCTTGCCTATGAGAATACACTTGGTTTTCGATAGGATTTGATGTGATTATGTTCTACTTGAAACTTATATCATGTCTTTCACATCTTGCTGATTCTTGGTATTTTCTCTCATCAAGTATGATATTAAAGTATCCGAAAAGACGAAATACAATGATACTAAAAATCTTCTAAAGGCCTTCTTAGTGGCAATGAATGGTACTGTTAGCAAGCTTTTCGAGCACTTAATCAAGCAGCAGGTACCCCCTACCTAAGTAATGATTATGATTTATCCAGAATTTTAAATCCTTATTTAGTTCATTGTGTGTGTGTTTGTGTGCATCTTATATGTACTTGGCAAATGCGATGAATTTGACACTTTGTCTAATGAATTCGTTAAAAAATGTCGTCGGTACATCAAAATGTTTCAAGCACAATGCATGTCAATAGACTACATATTTGATTTTTTGTTTGATTTCTTTCTTATAGTATGCTTCTTTTTTGTGTAGGCTGTTGCATCCGACATAGACTGGACTATGGAGCCATAATCTTTCTAGGTAACCCTTTTTGAGTATTTGTATCAGTATCCAACTAACTGCTAAACTATCTATCCTTCTGGACTTTATATAAATAGATATCTTCTTAGAGTTGGAGGCTTCTTTTGTCATCATTGCTGTAAAAATAATAGTATGGCCGTACGGGTCAAAGCGGGTCAGTTTTGGTTTGCTTGACCCACAATCACTTTTTCCCAATAAGCACGTTAACCCTTTGCATCATATAAGGTTTCGTGCAGATAAATTATGTATTTATTAAAAAGTTACTAAAACCTCATTATTGCCATAGTAATCTAAATCTAACAAAAAGGTTTTGGAAGAGTAGACTCTGGGTGTTTTTCAAGTTTCAACCTGGTTGATCGGTTCCCCTTTTAGCAATTTATTTTGATTTGACCCACACAACCCTATACAGCCTATCTAAAAGTAAATAAGTTGAAAACTTGAAATAGAATTTAGTATCTTCTTGCGCTCTTGTAAGATTTTGGTAGTCCTTATTATGGTTATTTTTGCAAGCAGATGAGCGGTTTCGTCAAGAAAGAAATTTAGCATACTTGTCTAAAAGGAATTCGATTAGACAATATGACGACTTTGGCCAGTCATTAGAGGGATTAAAAACATGTTTCAGAGACATCAAGGTTCTTTTCAATCCATATATATTTTTCTTAACAATCTATGCTTCATTTTGTCTTACTTCAATTGGTGTCGTGTTTGCTCATTCTGTAAAACAATGGAAGAATAGGTTTAGAGCAAAGCAAGCTCTGTGCATCCGGTTGATGTTAAACCCATTGATGTGGAGGAGTCAAAGAGCTGGTTTACAGAAACGAAGAACCCTAAAGTAACTAAAATCAACCCAAAAGGGTCAAATGGTGTCGCCGCAACTAAAATAAACAAGTGTTCAGTTCCGACAAAAAAGTATGACTGTTCCCTCCTCAAAACAGAATCTAAAGGCTCGGAAGAAAGGTCAGCCAACAAGAGTGAACAAAACACTGGTGCAGCTTATATTGATTTGGAGACTGAAAACAGGTATGTTAACTTTATTAACCCGTAAATATTGTTGTGTATTAGTATAACAATATTACTATAACAATAATATACTTTCTTAATACGTTTTGGAAGTCATATACAACCAAAATAGACTTTTGGTAGGTTTTAACTTGTTTGATCCATTTGACCCATTCCTCTTCTGGCTGAACCTTTTGGTTTTGTCCGGTTTGACTTTTACATCTACTCTCCACATTCTAATTAGGATATTGACGCAGGTGTTCATCGCCACCATCAATGAATATATCTCATGGTGATGATGATTTTGAGCTAACTGTTGTCGAGGAAACCCCTAATTACAGTGAGCCATTAACTGTGAAGAAAGATTCAATCAATGAAGCTTATTCTACTACTGTCGAATCTATCTCTGAAGTTGACTTCACTCATTCAACCATAATCCAAACAAAATTTCCACACCAGCAATTACCAAATTCGTTTACTTCCCTTTGTTCCACTTCTGCTTCTGCATTCACTACTCCTAAAAAACAACACATATCTTATAACACATCCCCTTTATATTCAAGTGTCAATTCACATGTTCATAAAAGAAGAAAATCCTCAGCTTCTGTGACGGTTAAAATGGAGCAGTATGATTCTCCAGATCCTGAAACACCTAAAGAAATAAAGAAGTTTAGTGTCCCTCAATCCTGCATTTTGGATGTACCTTAGGCATCGTCTACCACTTCTGGCGATGTTACAAAAAAAGAGTTAAAATTATCTTGTTCGCTCTGCAGAAATCCATTAGGTCTAGTGGAAAATAATTATTTTGTTCCTTGTTCTGTAACGTCATAAACCTTTACACACCAACAATTTAGACATCACACACCAACCAATCATTAACAGTACCTTTTTTTGTTTTGTTGTATCTTGTTTTTATTTGTTCCAACAGTACCTTTTTTTGTTTTGTGTATATTGTTTTTATTTGTTTTGTTGCATGTATAGATAGTAAAAGGCGGTGGACTGTTATAACAAAAAGGAGGGAATAAAAGAAGCAACAAATATAGATATAATGGGAGGGAAAGAAAAAAGCGGGAAAAAAAGAAGTGGCAAACAATGGGAGGGAAAGAAAAAGGCGGCAAATTTGGAGGCTACTAAATAATGGGTTGATACTTTATTTTTGGGATTTAGATATTTTGATTGTACTCTTTTTTATTTTTAATGGGATTTATGGAGTAGTAATTAATTAGAATTGATTTTGCAATTATTTTAGTTTGACTCGGTAAAATATTTTAATAATGTTGATTTTTGGGGAACTGATTATGACGTGTCTTACATTAATTTTCAGTGGATCTATATTCGGCAAATATTCGTATGTCTTACATTAATTTTTTCGAGGAGAAAAGAAAATTAAGAGTTGTTTTAGTTACATAATGTATATTAGAATTCATGTTTTGTAAAAATTAAGTAGCTATTATGTGAATTTGGATGGTAGGAAAAAGAGCGTTAAGTAGCACTTATGTTTGAAATTAATGAATAACGTAATATTATTATGAATAATATTTGATTGACATGGTATATAAAAACAATCAAATATATAAACATGAACTAAATGATTTTCATTAACTTTTTCAAATCACGATAGTGTTATGAAATTACATTAAGTTAGATCATAATGTACAGGTTTATGACGATATACTTGCGAAAATCATTCTGGCGACTCGCATATTTCTCTCCCCATCCAGATGCAACCTTATTTTTGTATGTGATCCAAAGTGAATGAGTTATTGGTAAAGGAAAACCACCCGTAATGCAACTCTGATATAATGATTGCCATGCACGTGGGCAATCACAATGATCTCATTTGAGTCTGATTGCGGTGGACTGGACCAAAGAGGAAAACTTGTAGTTGAACCTCCATCGTTGGATAGACTTACAAGAACTTTGTTATACGTTGAAGCAATTACCAATCCTGTGTTTGGCATTTCCATCCATGCTCCAGCAGATCTCACGATTCTATAGATTTGGTTATAACCTATAGTTCCAAATATCCACCTGTATTGTTCTTGGTGAGACTCTAAATGGAGCACCAAATCCGACCGAATTATAGGCCAATCATCTTCAGTGAGACCAAGACCGAGAGCGACGGATCTAAATCCACAGTTTCCATCTAGTTCGACATCTTGTAGACTTGTGTTCGAGATATAAGGATGGAAAACTTTTGGAATTTGTCTACTAAGATTTTTAAACAGATCTTCGGAAGCTGGCGGTTCTTCATTTAGGTCCGGGATTAAGTTATGCGTCCGGCCTCCTTGAGAGTTTGAAGATGAACCATGTCTTTAAGTTGCATATTCGGATCTGTCTCGAAAAACTTGCATGAAAATGAAACGCGCTTCTTTTTTTGTTGCTTGTTGTTCGTGCAAGAACTCTGTCTGGCCGGTTCGGCGTTCAAATCAATCCCAAACAACCTCGTTGACCGCGGGTTTTTTTTCTGTTGTTGCTTGTTTTTGCTTGCTTGTTGTTGCTTTTTTTGTTGCTGTTGTTTTTTCAAGCTCGGCCGTCCGCGGGTGTTTTTCTTAACCTTGGACGGTTTAATGGTCGTTTTGCTTGGGTTGAATATGTCAACCAACTTTCTTAAGACACTTCTTTTTCCAGCATCAGTCTGATTGTTGAAGTGTTCTTTCACATGGTTCAATTCAGCATCGCAACAAATATTGTCACTTTGCAAAGATGTTACCGGTGAAAGATCTAGTGTTCTCCAAAAGATATCTATTGAATCTAAAGGAATGCATTCACCTGCATACATTTTTTCTTAGATGTTGAAAAATAAAAAATTCAAAATATGAATCAATTTGGAGTAATTGTATATACGGACCTGAAGTCATGTACAATGAAAGTCTGCAAGCACACGGTAACCCACAACTGTTATATAATTGACAACCACAAGTTGAGGAATCTAGTTGAAACTCATTCAACCGATCAATCTCTTTCACCATTAACTCGAGAGCTTCATTTGAGACGAAACCTCGTAATAAATCGAAGCATGGTTTATTGTGGTGATGATAACGAGAAATCTCACTTTTTCCAAAACTTGCTCTGATTGCCGTGAGCTGTGACTTTACGATTTTATCAATACAACCAACAAATTTATCCAAATTTATACGTGCAGATTCCAGGTATTTCTTCAACTTGGCATGTTGGCTCTCAACTCTGTTGGATGTGCGATTTCCAAAGTTCAAAGACTGGTCAATCGAGGCAGACACAAAACGTGTTTTATATTTGTCCAACCATGATTCATGTATGTATCTTAAAACACCTGAAAGGAACGAAAAATAAGTGCCGGGTAGGACTTATGGATAAAATTCTCAGACTATAAAGAACTATTAATGTAAAAGACTTACGAGGGTAATCTTCCAAAAATATTCGAAGTTCCTCGTAGTTTTCTGTGTATGACAACCACGTTGGAGAATCTTCTAGTAACTTCCACTTTGATTCAAAAATTAGCCAATCATCATATGACTTAATTCTCCGCCTGCAATTCTTAAAATTATTTCGACTAATGTGCCATCTACAAAGCATATGATTGGCGTGTGGAAAAACTTTTTCACACGCACTCATGAGTGCCAACTCTCTATCTGTGACTATAACACGTGGGTGCATACACTCATTTAGTGTCCACTTTAGCCGTTCCAATACCCACGTATAGTTGTCCATCTTTTCTTCACTTATAAAAGCGAACGCTATGCAAAATGTCTTGTTGGTTGAAGTTACACCAACAATTTCAACAAAAGGCATCTTGAAAACGTTCGTCTTGTATGCTACATCTATAATCAACACGTGCGGGAATGCACGACATATCTCATAAGATGTAGGATGGACAAAAAATAAACCCTGCAACTCATATGTAATTGGGTGTGTATCAGTCTGATATACATAACGATGATTATGCAAAAGGGACATAAGAAATTGCATTGGAGTTTTTCCGGCTCTCTCGACCTTGCGAATCTTTTTTTGTGCCTGATAGATGATAAGAGAAGACTGTTTATTTATAGATCTAAATATTGAAAATATTTCGGAGGTTTGAAGGTTTGAAGGTTTTTTGATATAGATCTAAATATTGAAGGTTTTTTTTTAAGGTTTTAACTTTTTATGATAAAAAAAAGTGTTTCAATATGAACCTCGTGTAACTAATCCAACGGTTTCTTTTTCTATACTTTTGTATTCTTGACTGATATATTGATAGAAATCATTAGTATGTTTTAGGGCAAATGACAAAAAAAATGCATCGAACTTGACACTGTTTGTGACTGTGTGTAGCCAACTAATTTTTTTCTTATTATGTGTACTGAACTTTCAAATTTCGATCATTGTGTTTATTTTGTGACCATTTTACCCTTTTACTTTTTTCATATTTTGAAGGGTAAATTGGTCATTTTACATGGCAAAATAGTCCCAAAATACACACAATAATCGAAATTTGAAAGTTCAGTACACACGTTAAGAAAAAAAATAGTTGGCTACAAACAATCACAAAAAGTGTCAACTTCGATGCATTTTTTGCCATTTGCCCTATGTTTTATTGATTTATATAGAATGTTTTATATTGAATTAAAAAGGTGGTTTAGCTATGCTCATTTATGTGGACCGAGTTATCTATCCATGAAAAAGAGATAAGAACCACCATACTACTGTCTTGTATTACGTATAAATCAAATTGACTTGTTAGTTTACATTGGAGCACGAAAAGCTTGAAGATGCATACTTTTTCTTTCAAAAATGACTTGGTTGTAGTTTTTCTTTCAAAAATGACTTGATTGAAGAAACTATGTGAATATTTCTTCACAATCATTTCTAAATTGTTGGAAGAGTATATATGATGTAAGTAAGTTAGCAGCCGTTGCAAGACCTGCCACATTGGATCTAGATCTACATCTTGAAACAGTTAAAAATACGGCCTTTAAAATGCTTCCACATTGGATCTAGATCTACATCTTGAAACAGTAAAAAATATTTTACTCACGTTAATGAACATAAAAGTATGTTAAAACTATGTTTTTAATACAAGTAAAAATATTATATATCATAGACGAAATCACAACACAAAGTTACCATATGCATATAAAAAAAATACAAAAAGATGTTACCTGATAAGTGCAAAAGTTAATCTCAAGTATCTTTAAACACGCCTTTTAATCAAAGTTAACCCCACTTGATGAATTTGCTAAGTATTATATTGTTTATAAGTTATTTGATTGTGATTGATTTGAATTGTAAATCATACTCATATATATACAGAGTTATTCAAAAGGGTTAGATATACGTCACATCAAATATTTATTGCAAAATAGACTAAACACTGTCAAATATTTATTGTATGGAAGGTGCAAAATAGACTAAACACTGTCAAATATTTATTGTATGAAACATAGCTACCAAGTACATAAAATTTACTATCAAAAAAGACAAACATCAAACCAAGCCAATACTGTGTTTGACTTATCCTAGTACTAATGTGGTCTACTAAAAAACAAAAAAAAAAAGCAAATCATTGTATGGGTGGTATGTATATGACACAACCCTTTGGATAGGGATAGAAGCGGGGCCTACAAGTATACCCGTTGTGGTATCTGACATTTCATCGATTGATAGGAGAATTTTGGAAAGAACTTCAGAAAGTGGTATTGGACAAGGAATATGGAGTAAAGACGATGGTTGTGTATTTAATACAATTTTCTGCACTTTTTGCAATAATGAAGACAATTGTCTTGGATTGCATGTTATTGCAACCGATTCAGCCAATGTGCAGTTTCTAAACACGATATGCTCACACATTTATGTTGGTTCCTTATTAATTTAATAAATGGACAATGAATTAATCATGATTACAATAATAATCTACTTTCTTCTAATAAACCATTGGGGGGTATGCATTCAAATACACTTTGGGTGATTCTCAACCTATTATACCTTTTAGCTATTTTCAAATTTTACCCGTTTGACTTGTTGGAGTTATAAAACTGTAACCATATTAACCCATTTATGTGTCATAAGCTGGTGGAACTTTTTTACCTGTACGCCCTTTATATCTCCTTTGTAGTCGCCTGCCAATAATACCATGCCATGGAATTAGTTGTCAGAAAGGCATTTTCCTCAACTGTTCTAAATTTTGGCTCTATTTTGCAGCTGCTCTTTTATTCTAATAGACTAGAAATTCAACATATTGAAGCATCAATGAATAGCAAGGTAAGTAAGTGCATCTTAGTTTATTCTAAAGTGACACATACAGAATGAAATAAATCCAATAACATAAAGCCTTTTAACCTATTTCGAGAACAAACATCAATCGATACTTGGGTACCGGTAGTTTCTCACTGTTGAGGCTATCTAAATTTTCAATTTTGCAAAAACCGTCCCTGTGGTTTGTCAAAATTGCAGAAATCATCCCTGATCTTCCATAAGTGCAGGCGGCGTCCCTGTCACGAAAACTTTTGATTATTTTGGTCCCCGGTTTTAACCGGCGTTAAGTGGATTAGTTACACGTTAGCCCTTTTTGGCCAACGATCGTTGCAACGTTCATCCTTTAAACTGGCGACCGTTAATAATTTGTCCAATGTTTCAGATTCATGGAGGTGGTCTCTCGAAAAGTCAGGTAAATTCACTGTGAAATCTATTCGTATTCGAATTGAAAAACAAAATTTTCTTTCTTCAAACAACTTCACTAGATGGTCTAAGTTGGTTCCAAAGAAGGTTAATATTTTGGTGTGGCGAGCCATTCGAGACAGGTTAGCCACTAGAGTTAACCTTGATTTCAGAAACATAGATTTGCAT